>JABFPN010002980.1:0-19729 GCA_022817305.1 Leptoteleia sp. ZL-2020
AAATATACATTCGTAACAAGAAATTCCTCTTATTTTCACACGAAATCCTCTTCTCGTTATTTTAACCAGAATATCATTTTATTTTGAAACGATTCCTGTGAATTTGAAATGATTTTTTTAAGAGTGTTTGAAATGATTACGAAATGCAGTAATTTTATTAAAAAAAAAATCAAACAGGACTGTAACTATTGCCTGAACTTCAGTTGCCAATATGTTTTACGATTTTACTGTTATTAATTTCGTTACTGCTGGATGAAGGCCAAATATCCAGCCAAAATCCAGCTGCCATCCAGCTCTATTTTTCCACGCGGATTCAGACACAGTTATTAATTACTAATAAAATTTCAAAAATTTCAAAAATTTCCTACATATGTCATCAAGTATATATAAAGTATGTATTCTGAGAATACGGTTTTTATAGTCTGTATGTTTTCATCGAAAAGTTGATCGACTTCGCACGGTATTTACATTGCTGTAGTGATAATTACCGAGTGGACAGTGTGATGTCGATGGAGTAGCAAGGCCTGCTGATGCACGTCAATAAATGAACTTTCAATTACAGTTATAGATATTTTTTAACTTTCGCAATTCGACGAAAATGATTTATTAGAGCGGATAAAGTGACGCGGACCGTGCATGCAAACAACGCGCACAAATTGCCGACAATTTTGAAATAATTACGTTTATTATGAAAACATGAGGTCGATGATAATAACCGAACGCGTACGCGGATGGAAGCTTTAAAGTTGTGAAATACGTAATGAAGAAATTACACCGCAAATGTTCGAATAAAATTAGAAGAAAAGATCGCGGGTGTTGCTGCAATGGGAAACAAATGATATTAAGTGAGTTTTTTTCTTCTTTTTTTTCCCCTTTTTTCAATTCTTTTCTTTTCGTGGAGAACGAGGTTAACATATGCGGAATACAAAAAAGCCCACGCATACCTGGAATAACGTATGCAAATTTATTGCTGCGCCAACTGTAAATTTCGTCGTTACAACAGAAAGTATCATACTATTTTTTTAAGCTTTTTCCTTTTTTCATTTAAACATGGGAGGTTGTAAAAAATTTGTTTTACTTCTTACTCTATTAACTAAGGGTATTGTTGTTTAATAATAGAAATGTCTTAATGTCTCCGCAAAAGTATTCTAGAGTTAATTCAGATTAGTATTTGGAGAGATTATTTTTCTGCAATGTGTTTGTTCTTTTTTTTTTTTAATTCAATTAACATTAATTAAAAAGTTTAACTTATCAAGTTCCAAGCAAACACAAGTATGATAATCATAAAGAATGTAACAAATTCTAATTGGACAGCGAACGAAGGAAAAGTAAAATAATTACAGGAGAAAAAAAATGATCTTTGAGAAAATCCTTCATTCAAATCCAACGTTATTGAAATATAATTATACTAAATTATGTTATAGTGATAGATTTCACTATTACTTTTCTGAATGCAAATATATAATGTTACACAGAAATCAACTGAAGCGATAAATGTATTATTATTATTATTATTAACATTATTATTATAGTAACAAACAACTAACGCACTAAAAATGGAAAATATAAACTTCTACAATCATCAGACTTCATGAATTTATTTAAATCGACAACGCTTTCCCTTATGTTCAATACTTCTCTTCCAATTCGAATTTATAATATTACTATCTTTGCTATCGTTATTATTTATTACACAATAAATTTTATTTACAATTTTTATAATGCAACGCAACTGTTCCCCGAGTAACTCTTACGTATTAAAATATCATTTTTTCAGCATGACACGAAATAAGCAATATTTCTCAAAAATTAAACATCACACTGAGGAATAAACCTACAAGATTACAATCATTCTGGGAAATCGAGGCCACGTCGAACATATCAAACAAAATTATGAAATATACACATAATCTATATAATTATCATGATTTTCCTTTTAAAGCTTGCTACTTTATGGATAAATTTAACTATTTATCACCGTAACATTCCATGTGGAAAAATTTCTTGCGGCTTCACTTGTGGGCAAAACTTTTGCCACTGCTTTTACCGCATGTTGCCACAGCTTGCACCACAGTAGCCGCAGTAATTGCAACCTGTGGCTGTATATATGTGTGTTTTGGACAACAGCAAACTATATGCCACCAGTTTCTTTATCTAAAAGAAAAGTACTCGTCTTATCACGAATCGAGCTTACGATGTGCGACGTAAAATTTCCTGCACTTTACCTCTCGGTCGTCACGATATCTATAGCCCACGTACCGCCATAGATGACAAGTGCTGTGGCTATACAACGGTGGAAAGACTTGACAACGTACGGAAAAAGCTTGTCTCAAGTACAAATCTTGTCCACGGATAAAGCCACAGAAGATTATTCCAAACAATATTACATTTAGGAAAATCAGTAAGTAAAAAAAAAATTCTGATTAATCAGAATCAGATTCTTTTAATCAGAATCTTATTATTAAAAGTAATAAGAATTTTAGTTCAGGCCAAATTTAGCAAATTAGTTGATACTTGCAATTAAGCTTTTTTCTCAATGCCTACATTACATCCTCAACCAACTAAAACTATATAAAATAATAATAATAATTATGGGATATTTAAACCATTTTCTCAGTGTACTCAAGTGACGGAATTTTAAAACTCATACTACCAGCAATAATGAACAAAATATTCGCCTAATATTCAATACAAAACAAAAATAATACAATTTGACCGTGACCATTCAACGTCGGCGGATGGAAAAATTTCCATAAAGCCACAACTGTTTGTCATTCGGAAGCAAGGAAAAGGACGATGGGAATTATTTTTGAAAAATTCGAACGCTCGCTTTCCGACTAAACAAAACAGCGGAGGCAGAACTGTTTTTAAGAGCGCGTTCGCTGGGCGAGTTGCTCGACGTTAACGCGTTGCAGCGTAACGCGCGCAAAAAGTCAAAGTAATGTTTCTCATGAGTCGCACGTCTGTTTGTCTTTCGGGAGTGTAATTTAATTGAAATGAAAAAAAAAATGACAGACCACCGGGCTCTTGCTTTCTTTCGGTATTAAAAACGTACGCATAGGCGAGTACGCGGTCAACTGAGCGTGGCGTCAAAATAACACCTCACGTACACAATTATTACCCCCCTCCCCGCCACCCGTAGCTAGTAAATTTTATAACTGGGCTAAAATACGGTCCTGTCCAGTTATTCGCATTTCACGATGGGGGTCCTAAAAGATACCCTGCCAAGGCCCAGTATACGGGTGTAACGTTGGGCATACGTATGGCCCTGACAAGGTACCCGAAATGAAGTTTATGAGTGGGCCTGACTGGAACCATAGCGTTAGAATTTCCTAGTTAAATTGATCACTGCTTGAGAGAAAATGAGAACATTTCAAGTGATAAAACAGACACTCAAGTAAAAATGGTTTGGGGTAACCATGAGGAAATTTCCAATACCGACAAAAGGGCCCAAACTTGGGCCAGTACTGGCTGCCAATTAATGGCAGACATTGGAACAACGTTTCCAAAATGACAAAAAACAACAGATTCAATGGTTTGCCAAAGTAGTAACTTTTTGGCTAAATGTTTTTGTACCCCGGGAAGGCTTTCGTATGGCATGCCAAGTATGGAACATTGTACGAAAACCATACCAGAGCCCGAACGGGCAAACCTTGCCAGTGCCCCTTATTATTACCTTGAGATAATCCTATTAAAAAACGAATGAACCAAATCCACGGTTTCCATAACATACCATTTTGTTGCATAAATAACAAAGTATTTTGTTAGTTTAACAAAATTGTTCTCCTGCGTGGGCAAGGTTCCGTTTACGTAGTACTAAATTGTATTGCGGTTTTTCTGGCAGCGCGCGGCGCTTTCTAATGGAGCCACTGAAAAATCGGCCGCTCGTTTCGTCGAGCGAAGTAATCGCGAATCGTGATTTGCGTTTGTTTCGTTTGCACGCCTCGGTCGCCCCGAAACGGCGCGCGCGGCAAAAATTCCCACATCCACGATTTTCGAATTAACCCGGCCCGCGGGATATTTAATAATTTGCATAAAGCAACGGTCGGCGTCGCTCGGCAACAATTAAAACGCCCGAGAGCCGCGGCCATAAATTTGTCGTTCAATTATCAGCAGCGGCGCTCGCAGCCCACTTTGTTCGAATTCATTTTTAATCGCCGCGCATGTTAAAATAAATATTACGCGGCCCGACGCTTATGTTAATTGCGTAACACTTTCGCGCAGCGGCGTATTATGTTCACGGTTACATTGACTAATGTTACGATTTATCGAGTGGCGTTTAAAGCGGTGCGGCCGGCGAGCATTAAAGATCATAATAACAAACTTTAGGTGTTTGTTCATTGTCATTTACACTCAATCATGCTCCCGGTTGCTCCAAGTAGCCGGCTGTGTGTGCGCGCGCGCGCGTACACTCACCAATTCAGCCTTGCTCAGGAATCCATTTATTTTGGCTGCACACAAAACTTCTATAATGTGGTCCTTTTTTTATTTTTTTACCACTTTTATTGCTTTTATTTGTCTCTTATTACTTTTATGTGTTTGTATTTTTCATTCTATTTCCATGATCAAAAAGAAAGAAAAAATGGGGAAAAAAAAGAAAAACATTTTTCCGGCCATATCGATAAATGTGGCCGGTGAAAATCGGCGATTATGAGTTTCCACGCTAGGCCGTAATTTTTGTTTGCACCTTCCTTAATTTAAATTTTTTATTGTTGTAATAAATATTTTTATACGCTGCATTTGGCATTTATATAATGCCTGCAACGAGGTATTCGATTTTGCGAACGGAAATTGTATGCGGCGAAAAATAACAGCGAAAATTGTACTGTACAAATTCAACGGTTTAATGTTTTAAATCGAATGCAGAGATGGGAGAGTTTATCTTTGGAATAAGCTCGGTGTAATCAAAATATTTACCTATGTACGAATGGGTTACTTAATTTATGATATCACGTCACGTTCATGATGTTTTTTTTTCATTTTTTCTATTTAACTTTTATATTTGTTATTCTGTAAAATTACGATTGTAGAAATAAAGAAAACAAAGGGGGGGGGGGGACGAGTCAATAAACCATTTCATTAAAAATTATCATCCTATTTTTTTTATAAAGCCGAGCAATGAAAAATGATTTATATTCGCAAAACTAATTTTTAGCGAGATAAATCTTGTAGAGAAAAATGAGTCCCGTCATAACGTCAATGAATGTTTATTATTTCGAAGGTAAATATTTTAATCTTCGTTATATTTTTTTTTTCCATTAAAATATTGATATTTAGTTACTGCTTTCAATAATTACTCCATGAAAACCGGTAATTTAAAAACATTATTGATTACTAAAGTAGCTTTCACCAGTATAATTAATGTTACAAAACGTGCACTTCATTCAGATGGCTACTTAATTAAACAAAAAAATAAAAATAACTTATTTTTTACAACCCAAAAGGATCGACTGTCAGCTACCATTAACGAAAACGTTTCCAAAGCGCGGTACACGGTCGCTGAATTGTTTATTCGGCAAGTAACATTGTTTTTACAATAATCCCATTCGCCTGGGTAAAAAATTAAGACGCTCTGGCGGAGTGCTTGTATCAATATTTGGGTACGATTACGTATTATAGAAGTACTTACGGAGGGAAGATAGAGAAAATCTCGTGTTGACTCATACGATAAACGGGAAAAGGAAAATCAATACACGCGAATTGTAAGCCCGCGCAATCTTACTCCCCGATCCATTGAAATATTTAAATACCTGCCTTTACAACAATTGCGACGCTGGTATAATCGCGATAATAAATTTGATTATTACCTTAATTACACTGAGAGAAAAAAATATTAATTTTTAATAAAAAGTCTACTAGTTTGGCATTATACTTGCAGAATATCATTATGTATATTAAGAATAGTGACACCTAATGGACAAAACATGTAATAAACAGTTTGTCAAAAATTGGAATTCAGTTTATTAACATGTGAAATCCCTTGGTTTCTAATTTTTAATATTCTTTTTTTCTACATGTAGAATAAACAGGGGTTTGCCCTATCTGTAATCCGGGCCTTAACAAGGTAAGGTCAGTTACTCCTACCTAACTAGGACCCACTTTTTCCCTCGGATTCAATTTATACTAGGGTCATGTTGCCGGTAAGTGTGTCTATAAATTTTCACCTTAGTGATTTTCATAACCCAAACGTAACTCGGCTCAACAATTTTTATGCCATGATAAATTGTCTGACGGGTTACGTCACCTCGCGCGATATCGTAATTGGCATTCTTATTTTGACTGAAAATCTCGGCTCCTTTATGCATCGTCGGGGTTGCGCGAAGCTGCTCGGCGAAAGAGAAAGGAAGCTGTTTCTCCACTTGAATTAGAGTAACCGTCGCCAATGAGGTTAGAACGAGTGAGTGACAGAATAAATTAGGATTATAATATTTCAGGATTACATCAGCAGTTTTATCGCCGGCGCGTTAAATCATTGAGCTTAATTCCGCCCGAGCAGACTTGATATTTTAGAGTAAAGCACGCACCTATTCGCGAATTACTTGACCGTACAAGAACATTTCTTTCAGCTAAGAGGATGCCGTAAGCGATTATGAAATCAAACAAAGTCGATAATGAAGAAAACGTTCGTTACATTATTACCGGTGTAGCATTTCAGGGGAAAATTTAATAATTAGCAGAGTTTAACAAAAAAAATTGTCAGATTTGCTATACATGGAGAAAAAATAATAGTTAATTCAAATCGAATGGGACCTTTTATTGAATAAAAAGCTAAATGATCAAGTACGAAGAGCTATCAAGTGGCACTTTTTTAATTTTAAATAAACAAGAATATAAATATTAATAACTTTATTAATATTATACATATATATGTATATTTAACGAAGCCATCAATCGAAGCTACTGAAAAACACCGTAAAAAACGAGCCCAAAAATCATAATTCTATTCTCATACTTATATAAAACTCAAGTCTTGATCCGCGTTTGAGATCAGATCGAACATGATCGCACTGGAAATGACTTTCCGAGTAATTTGTTTGATTAGAAATAGCGTTTCCTAAAGAATAGTTCGCGTGTCTTACTATCTCTAATTATTTTTTATCGCGTCTGATACGATCTAATCGTGGTCTGGTTATAAATGAATTCCAGAACCGTGACTGTTGTATTACCGTCCCTCCTAACAATTGCGATGAAAGTTAAACACTGTCATATGTGAGAATTCACTTCAAAAAGCGCTTAACTTTACGGCCAATCTCACCTAGCGGCCCGCAATTTTATAAATTGCGCCTTATCGAGTCTAAAGTTGCAAATTAGTCCGCAATAATTAACGAACCAAGTCTGAAACGCCACGACGCTTGGAAACATGCTTTTCTGTTTCTTTTCCTCCCCTTTTTGGTTTAACTTTATCTTATGACAGTTTTATCCGCCGTGTATTGAGAACTGTGGAAAGAAATGATGATTGTTGGCAAAGTTAAGCTCGAGAATTGGAAATAAACTTGAAAACTTATGGAAATTCATAAATAATCAAGATATATTCAAACCAGATTCATTTGGCTTTTCAAGTCTTTCATTCAAAGATTTTTTACAAAATTATGATAGACCAAAATAGACACACATCTGCAGACTTCTCCAAAATATTTCAATGTCCCAAAAATTGTTTAATCCTCATATTTCGACCAGCGCAATGAATACGAAATTTACACTATCTTTTTTATTAATAAAGACTATCTTTTTCCTTAAATATGGTTCCATCGAAATTAAAAAGGTTCACAATAACAAATGTGATTTTCCCCCGTAATCGAACTCTATAGACGAGCCGTACGCGAAATAACACCGTAACCCTTAAATTTCCGTGTTTACAAGGCTCCCCGCATTCAGAATCGCTTTCTAAACGTCGCTATTAGGTAGCCTTTGATTCGGCGAATGCAAATTTATGATTACGAAGGGGTATTGGAAGCACGATCGAACAAACAAATCGAGGCAACAGTCACGCCCGAGAATTTCTACCAAATTTAATCAGACTCAATTAAGCGGGACAGCAATCCAAGTCAGCGAGCGTAACCCTATTAAAACGGAGCCCTTCCTACGAGCCCTAATTTGACGTTGCCCCCCCACCCTTCCATAAAAACATCTCGAGATGGTTGAAAAGCTTCGGCCCCATTCTTCAAGAACAAACAGCGTGTTTATATTTGCGATCACTCGAAATGCCCTCGACTCCAATATATTCCGACAGCTCTCGAGTAGGCCATAAAAATGTGTACACCCAGAATGAAATCTCCTCCATCTACATTGGTTATAGTTTTTCTGGTTGACAAAAATAGGCAGGACTTGTCTATCTCCAGTGACAACTCAAAACTGTCATATTTAGCTAAAACCTCGCTTGGGGTGAACGATTCGAGGTGGCTGACAATATCATTTTGATTGAAGTGTCTGGCTTTCCGATTGCCCATTATTTTAAGGATAGCCGGATGAATTCTGATCATGATTCCGCGCGGAAAAGGGGGGGAAGCTCTACCTTGAAATTATTAGACTGTTCAGTGTTTATATCCTTTGCAATCGAGCTTGGCAATATGCATAATTCGACGGCTGTTATTGGTCTCGCGTGCAAATTAATACCTTTACCGTTGTTTCCCCAGTTTCCGTGGGAAATGCCCGCGACGTTACAAAACCGTAACGCTATCGGCCTCTAAGCGTAATAATTGCGGAAAAAGGGAGTAGGGGGGGGGGAACGAGAAGAAAGAAAGAAAGGAGAGTGAAACCCGAGGTCTGAAATGGTCGCGATCAGTACGAGAGACCTCGTCCAGGCGAAGAAACAATTTCAATCTGCCGAAAACGCGATTGGAAGAGAAAGAGAGCCGCGCTGTCTAGGGCGCCTTGAAAATTGGAAATAGCCCGGGCGTCGCGCGAATTTGCGCCGCATTTGTCGCAACGAAATAGCGCAAAAACGTGGCAACGACGTCTGGAACAATGGCTCTCTCGCCGAGCGAATGGTCTGGCGGTGTGTGGTCACCCTTAAGATCGCAATGGTATATAGTGCACTCGACTGAAAGGAGCTGCGGGTAAAAGACAATACCATTTTGCTGAAGGAGGGAGAGTTAATGGACCGACATAACGGTTACCGGTGAGTGAGAGCAAAGTGCGATTCGTGGTATTTGATATCGGGATAATCACTTGCGGTGCTAGCGTAATCCTCTCACTCGCGCCAGCTTTCTCTTTCGCAAGATGTGCTCGACGTTGATCGCGGAGCCGTGTAAGTCCGCTCCGAACAATCGTCTAGGATCCATTATGTCCGCCGATCGTTCCACCTTCTCCTCCTCCTTCCCCCCTCCTACTCCCTCATCTACCCTTTTCATTTCATTCAAGCCCCGCGGCCATGTTTTAATTTGACGTCACGCGGCATTATCAACGATTATGATTACCATGATGAAAAAAAAAAAAAAACTGCCAATCGAGCTGAAATGGTAGCCCCGGTCCGGAATTCAACGTTACCGTAGTCTGCGCGTTGGAAAATTTGTACAGTTTCCGTAACAGCGTGCGCACATTGAAGCAATTATAACGACTAAAAATATATGAACGCGGGCAAACTGTAAAACTGGACTTGTTGGAAGCATGGGCAACAGTAAATTGAAAATTATAACCAAATGAAGCACGGTTATTTCGCGGAATTTTATGCGTTCTAATTGCGTAAAACTCCATTGCGATGCTTCTTTGATCTTAATTTTATGATTTACCAGTACTGGTAACTCGGGTAACAGTACCAGGTACTGGGGTCTGCGGGAACATTTCCTACTGGGTATTATAAAAAGAACGAACTAAAAAGCAAGCCGGAAAAACAAAAGACCTACCTATCCACTTGTTTCCTTTTCAGCTGGATCAAAGTTTTTATTTGAAATAACCAACCATTTTTTTTGTTCCAATAATATAAATATTTGTAGTTGCAGTAATCAAATAACATATTTCACGTAACATATTTGGTTATTTAAAACAAAAACATCGGTTAGGTAGAAAAAAAAGAGACCATTCGGGAAAGCCAAATATGCTGTTGAAGTGATCGCTGAATGGGGAGCTTCGGCACTAATTGTAGCATGCCTGGTTTGATTTCCGCCGGCCTAAGATCCGAACTATTTGGACAGTAGCAAAGCCACGCTTCAACCTCCCTGACATTTATCAAAACAATAATCCTTACGTTCGTGACATTCCGTAGGATATCGCTGAGTATTGACGCAGTGGGACAAAGAGGTGTGGGGTAAGCTCACGCTCGAGAACCCACCGCTCGATACGGCAGTGACACGCAAGGCACGCCACACGGTCCTTACCGGTCAACTAGATTCCGGACTCGTTGCTGGCTGATGTTTCTAATGCGAGCGTCGGGGAAGTATTACGTCACGAGGTGTCAAATTCTTGATGGCAATTATATCACACGGTTCTATCGGCGACATTGTTCCCGTTTTGGCCGTTCTCGTGTCTCCCAGTCAAGTTCAGGGATAGAAACGCTGTATTGCAATTGGTATAATGAAAAAAAAAAAGAAGTCGCGTTGCGTAACGAACAATTATTCCGTTTCAAATGAATGTATTTGAATGGCCTTTGAGCGATACACTCGCCCCGGCTGGGATATCGGAGCTTTCGAACCAAGTGGGTTGTCATTTTTATGTATCGTTATTTAATAATAATTTGAACATTAACATGGAATAATAAAAGACTGTTAACTTTTAATTAAGCAATTACATTATTTAGGTTAATTAACGAATTCTTTGATAATTTAATAACGCCGATGATAAAACGATATTAAATTGATTTTAACGCGCAGGAGGGCTTGCAAATATTCCGCGTCGACCATAAAATTGTGAATTTTTTCTCGATATTCCCGTTTTCTTTTGTTTCACATTTTAGATGCTTTTTACTCTTCCCACTTTGTTATTATTAAAATCTGTTACGATCAGTGGAACAAAACGAGAGTGATGGCAATCGGGAAGTGTTCTACTGTCCAGTCTTGTACGAGTATTTCGTTTATATTACCAGAGTCGGACCAGTGATGAATAAGTTGTAAAATATAAAAGAAACCGTGGTTATCTAAACTTGGCAAGTTATTGGACCTTAGTGATTATACAATGGCAAAATACTGGCACAATGTTAGGACTAATAAGGTCATTTAAATAATCACTACAAACATACTATTTAATAACCCTACAGTAATTGTCAAAAGTTTGGTTAACAATACTGAACTTAAATCGGATCGGCATTATTCCTTCTTAAAATTTCACTTCAGTACCAAAATTAAACGAAATTGAAAACTGATACAGATTTTAATTTCGATTCAATTCCGGGTACAATCTATAGGAGCGAAATAATTATTTAAATATGAAACGAAGTTCAATTTTGATATTCCAACGAAAAATATATTACTTTGCAATTTGAGGGATAAAAGAATGCGCGTCACGCTAAAAATTGGCAATATGACTTATGGAAAAGTGAATGGCGCGGTAATTTGATCCGAAATTGTATCGTAAGTTCTATTAGTCGCCAAAGTTGCAACTAAAATTGTTACGGATTTATTCAGACGGGATAAAATTTCTCTTCCTTTTTTTTTCTCTCTCGCCAACACATCAAACTGTATCGCTCGGAGGGAGAGATGAGAATGATCATTTATATCCCATTTTTCCAATGAACCGTACTTGCAATTGAATTACAACGAAGCGCGTATTTTGTTATTAAAAACATACAAAATGTAACGCAGGGCAATGCCGGCCATTTGTAAGGCCGTCCACGTTCGGAATTCGTAAACGCCGTTAAAGGAGCCGTAATTTTATTGACGAAGGTTAAACGAATAATGTATTGTGAAGGATACCCCCGATGAGGACCGTATTCTGAAATTTGCGCGCGTAAAAGGGAATTAGATAGGCGAGTCACTTAGCAGCGCGCACGGTATTTCCGTTCGTAATAATTATTTAGACGCGAGACGGGGGTAGAAAAATTCGCCGGTATATTTGGATCGCACGGTTCTGATCAATGGTACTCATGCAGAATAGAAAACCAATTGAAAAATGTAATACTCAAGTGAGCGAATGAAAATTACCGTTGCGCGAAGGCCGTGTAATCCCGGCGGGTAGCGTTTACGTGAGCTTTTTACGAAACGATACGTAAAATCATTAAACGCAATAATCTCTCTTTGGCAGGTCCGGCCCCCGTACTCGCGGCCTCGAAACGATATTAAAATATCGAATCGGGCATTACTGAAGCCGAATAAAAAAAGTGTAATTATCATTGGGCATTAAAAATGCTCAACAAGTTTAATAATTGCCAAAAAC
The DNA here is from genome assembly GCA_022817305.1 of Leptoteleia sp. ZL-2020. Taxonomy (NCBI): domain Eukaryota; kingdom Metazoa; phylum Arthropoda; class Insecta; order Hymenoptera; family Scelionidae; genus Leptoteleia; species Leptoteleia sp. ZL-2020. The sequence goes on from JABFPN010002980.1 coordinate 12,304, forward strand.
GTAAACAGATTTAACCGGGCAACTTGAAATCATTTAATTGTGCAACATTAAATGCAAATAGCCGTGAGTTTTTGCGCCCGGCAAAATTTCCCAATGAAACAATTCGAGCATATTATTTAATCGCGCGCGGCGCTATTTCGACCTTTTTCTTCTTAGTTCTATGACACGTAACAATTATTGTTACGATTCATTAGCCGCGATCGCGCACTTTTAACCCAAGTATTACGGCTTCCATTTGCATCTCATTTTCGTTGCCAAAGTTACGGGCCAGCTTAACTCTTTGAAATACACCCAACATTTAAATGCATTATGGCAACTGCGAATGCAATTATTCAACTCTTAACCGCAAAGTGCACTGTCTTTACAACTATATCATATTCCTTGATAATGTCCTTGAAAGTAGCGCGGCAGCGACGGACAACCAAAACAAAAACCAAACGAAAATAATAATAATAATGATGATAATAAGGAAAAAAAGAAAAAAAAAAAAGACGAAAAGAAAAGGAAAGGGAAAAAGACATTGTGCACGGGGCACAAAAGCGGACTCGTAACAATTTCGCCGTTGAAATTACAAGTTTAATATATATTGCGAAGCATACATTTACCTTACCTACAAGGAGGAAAATTGTCTTCGAAAAATTATCATGTCGTTAAGCGCGCCGGGAATGCATTTGAAAATGTGTTCGAGTATTTATTTAAGAGCCGCGGCGAAGGAAAATGAAAGCGAAAGAGGGGGGTTCGGATAAATGAAAGCAAAGGAGGCAAGAAAAATGTTTCTAAATGGAAATTACTGTTTTATAATTATAATTAAATATTTGCACAATGTATTCCGCGCTTTTTGATGTAAAAACTTTTGCAATTCAAATAATTTCTCCCCCCTCGGATCGAACGCGAGCTCGGGCTCGCCGCTGAAATAACACCGACCTCGCGCGCGCGCTCCGGCTGCGCAAAAAAATATTTTGCTAAGAGAATGAAATTCATTTTTCGCGAAATAGTAATGTAAATTTCAATCAAACGCCTGTCAGAAACGGACAAGAAAATGTATCGTTGAGCGGTGGCGAGCCGTGGCGAGGCGAGTTTCAGCGCTCGCAAATTGCTCGGCTCACGAAAACCCGCAGGAGGAATCTTTCTTCTCCAAATTAGCCCGAGCTAACAGTACGTCAAATCAGCGGGCAAATTATTTACTCGCGTCAAGCGAATTGAACTTGGCCGGGCCGGCCGTGCCTGCGGAACGGCAGCGCGAAACCAGCCCGCCCCGTCTCTCCCACATAAAGCCACAAAAAAGTATCGAAAGGAATAAAGAATTTCAGGGCGCGGCAGATCGTATCGTGTCGCGTGGAATTTCGCTAATATTCGCCGGTCGGCGAGCGTTGCGCAGCCGCTTCCCGCTCGGATGTTAGCGGTAATACTTTTCGCCTCCATTTTCAAGATTGATTTGACAATAGATCGCGAGGTAATATTCAAGCGAATCAATTTTATCTCCGGGGGTTTATATGGGGAGGTCGAATTGCGGTGCCTTGGGAAACCGGCTCGTAATTCGGACGATATTAATCGTCACTATTGCGATGCAAATGGGATATTTTAAATTTGGTATATTAGATCCAAATGTTCAATTGCATCGTAACAATGGTTACGGTACTTTTCAAGTAGCTCACGAAGCTAACATTTGTATTTGTATATAGCGGTTTTGTTTATGCGCCGAGAGAAATGATCTGAGAAAAGTTACCAACATAATTAGTCATTCACTGTTGGCAAATATCGAAAAAGTAAATGATTCCGTTAGTATTTCCGTGTGTTATTGCGATTTGTTTGTAAAATCATTGAGGTTCGATGCGAAAAGTGTGGGAAAAATATTTTGTTTGTTTTTTTTTTTTTTTTTTTTCAAGACTGAAATCTCGGATTAAAAGACTGTAAACACAAAAAGATTCTTGTTTTACATTCTTTAAAAATTCTACTATCCTAGTACTGGTAGAATACTGTTACAAGAATTACCAGTACTGGTAAATTTGTTTCCCAGTACAGTGATAACACTGAACCAGTACCATATAACAAAATATACTAGTTGTGCAACTATACCCTACCAGGAATCAACCAATCTTGGTCTTCCATTAAACAATTAAATTAAAAGCAAAGAAACTAATTTTAAATGTCATATTTATAGATACAACAGAAATTTTTCCTTTTAAAAAAACAGTAATTTTTACTGAAAGACCGATATACTTCTGAAACACAGTTAAAAACCGTACTTCTTTCAGTCCTATTCTTCTCAGTACATACTGGCACAAGTCTAGATTAATTCTGGCACTGATATTTTACATCCGCACGGAGAGAAAAGATTAATAAAATTTACTGACATTCTTAGTAAACTGGTCATATATTGGCAAAACTTTAAAAATTACTATCTTAAGTTAGTAAAACGTATCAATTTGTTGAAAATGATTCTTAGAAAGCTGACACTTTTTACTAACTTGGGATAGTAATTTTTCAGTTCCTGCAAGTATATGACCAGTTTACCAGCAATGTCAGTAATTTTTATTAATCTTTTCTCTCCGTGCGGTTATATTCTCTTTTTCTTAATAACCAACTTGGAACCAATACGTGCCCGTACCTGCTCACCAGAGTCCGACTAACAGTACTGGACCAGAACCGGGCCCGTAGACCCACTCTTACTTGTTAACCTATAAGGATACCACGTGAATTAAAGGGGAACAGCCATGGAGACCGCGCGAGCGTTTAGGAAGCGGCCAGCCAAGAGCAAAAGCCGCAATTCGCCCGGCATCGAACCGGCCGTTGAAGACTATGAATATCATAGAGGCGACCGGTGCCCGTGGCATCGCTCGGCAATAAGCCACGTGGATTCCCTAATTTGGGATAGCTCGAGAGAATTCCGAGCCATAACGGGATCAAGTAAACTGGTCGGATTTTGGCCGCGCGGCCAGGACACGAGTGGTCGCATGTAGATGTCGTTCGGGACGATGACACGATACGGCCGGGCAGTCGACCCGGCGAGGCCGAGTGGCCTCGAAGGCGCAGCAAATTGTGCCTCGAAACGGCCACGGACTCGTGAACAGCTGTGCCCGGCCGCGTTTTCTTGTCGCGAGGCGTCCCAGGGCAAAAACTGTCGGGGGAATGCGCGACCAATTTTAAGCACCGCCTAATATGGGCCCCTTGCGACTCTCAACTACAACAAACAACCCAGTAGTCGCCGGACAAAACAACCGCCGCTCAACTATCGTCCAAAGGATATATGTGCCGCGAGACGCCCGTGGCGGACGGATTAACCGCTCGCCCCGTTCACCGCTCCCCCCCCGGATTGTGTCGCACCGCTCCACTTACGTAAGCGTTACGCGCGGCCCCCCCCCTCTCGGTTTATTTAATAGCGCGCGCCAATTAGGTCACTTTTGCCCATTATTCACGGTTCGAGCAAACCGCCAGCGGGCACCAGGCCTTCGACGGAGAGAGAGAGAGAGAGAGACTGGTGATAAAGAGCGAGAGGAGGGGGGGGGTGTCGCCGGTGCTGGCACGGCCAAGAAGAAGAAGGTATACGGTCGAATGCCGAGGGAGTTATCGAACGCGTGCATTATAGATATCGCCGGGGCCCGGCGAGAGAGAAGTGTACGCCATTCCACGCCAGTGCCTTCCTTCGTCCAGCGTCGAAAACAGGTTTCGCGAAGCGTTACTCGTGTTCCGTTACGATCGACAAAACAGGCTGTCTTGGGCAGAAGGTCGCTTGCCCGGGACAATCGCTCATCTGCGCCGTTTGCGCCTACTTGCTTGTTTTACTTTCGATCGTCGCAGATTAATTTTCTGATCAACTCATCCCGGCGCCCAAACAGCCTGACGATCGCCCGACCCTCTTCTGCCCCCCCCCCCCACGCTTCCTCCGCTCGACAGTCCTTTTTTCCTGCCCCTTCCCCTCCGACGTCCCGCTCCACCTCGTATTCTTCTTCTCTATTTGTTTCGTTCTTTTTGCGTTACGTTCTTGGTTTAATGCGAACTCTCCGCGAGCAGTCAAGCACGAGGGGGAGAGTTTCACTCGGACAATGTCCGAGGGGTTTGTTAGTCCCGGGTGTCAGGATATGCTTCGGATGGCGGGATTCGAGGGCTACGGAGAAATGCCGGATGAATTGCATTTAAGCTTCCTTCCCGAATGATTCAATTTAACTGATTGAATTTTTATTGGCCCCGGTGCCGCGTTCCAGCCCCTTTCAAGATTCGTCGAAACCGCGGGGGGGAGCTGCGCCGGACCGCGTCGCCGTCCTTTTTCTTCGCGCGCTGGGCCTTCTCGCTCCTATGGCATCATGGCGAGGTAAACGTCGGAAGGAAATGGGGAACCGTGACTGGGACGGGTCGTGGATTGATCGGGGGACCTCGTTTTAGCATTGCCAGATCCCGGGGACGCGCGGTCCCACTGTTTCCCGACCTGGTACCGAATCGGTCGAGTACGGGCTTTGGAGCAATTGGGATTAGGGTTAACTGTCTCGTGGGATCCCAAAATGGTCAACGACGTCGGGCTTGTATTTCACTTCGCAATGATATTCAATGAGCCGGAATAGCTGCCTTTAAATTCAAGTCGTTTACTAAATTTCATTCTTCGCGAATCCTTGGGAATTAATGTTGTTTTTCTTTCAAGTGGAAAAATAATATTAAAGTCTTGTTTGGGTGGTTCTAGCATAGCCTAGATATTGACTTCTATATCTGCCAAGTCATTTCATAATGTTTCAATACCATTGAGGAATCTCGGATGAAAATTTAACGGTGGAGACAAATTAGTCTATTACGCACCAAGGATGATTCAAACGGAGATTCGTCCTCTCGTGCAAAGTTTACAATCCGGGCCGTAGGCGAGATTTGCAATCGCACGAGAGAGGCATTTCCGTGACACTTCCGTGGTGCATACGGTGATCTTTCGTCAAAAAGGACCGGGAAATGCTCATTTTTCGCAAATTCAAAGAAAATAACATTCTTTATTTGAATGAAAAGAGAATTTACCATTAAAACTGGGTTTTCATTAATCGATGAAATAAAAAAAAACTGTTCATCAAAATAAAGAAAAAAAAAAAGTAAATTGAAATTTTCATTAACCCGGGGAAAAATAATAAATGTGGCTGTTTGTGTGTAGGGCTTTTGCTGCTTTTCATGTAACTCAAAGTGATCAGCGGCGCAGAAATTGAGTTTTGAATTAATAGCTGAAAATAATCCTCCGTATATGTCCCAATCAATACTCACAGCTAAATTAACTTTTTTTTTTTAAGGCGGAAATACAACGTTCTCTACTTTTCATAAAAAGTTCTATCTTCTTTAGCAGTTTAGCTAATTCAATCTCCGTGCACTGCCGAAGAAAACGCAGTAAACCTGGAAAAGACCAACCTCTCGCTTCCAAATTTAAAGCAAGAGGAGAAACAAAAGGGAAAGAAAGCGGGGAAAAAACGAAAGAAAAAAAAGAAGAGGATGAAAGGAAGTAAAAAAAAGAGGGGGGGGGGAGGAAAAAAAAGAGGGGAAAAATCTGGCAACGCCGGGCTATTTGTAACACGTTAACGTAAATCAATAGACAAAAGCAGAGCTTTATCTAAGCGCTGTAGCACGAGTGCTGATTAAAAAAGTCGATAAGATCGCACCCACGCGGCGAGCGGCTACAAGCGTCAGGACATTGGAGAGAGCCCGAAGGATTTTATCGTCATCCCGGGAGCATTCCGTCCGTGCATTTAATTTTCGATTTTTTATTCGACACCTCGAACGTTAAACCCATTTATTACGATTATTGGAGTATACATCATTGACGGAGCTTTTATCGCGCCCGATTGTATTATTTATCGGGGCTGCTTTTCGAGATTTTTCGATGATTTTTCGGATCGGCCCCGGTGCCGTTCGAACGGTCGAAAAGGCGCAACTATCCCCCCCCCTCCCCCAGCTTAATTGGCCAATTTTTGCCGATTATTCGGAAAGACAATAACAATCGTAATGACGGGCGCGACGACAAAGATACCATCGTGCGGCAAAATGCTCGCGCCGATGGGTATTAATTAACGGGACCCTCCGTACGGCTTTTGAAGTCTGCAACACATGGCTCGATATCAATTATGATTCTTCCAACAGTGTCGAAACGATTTGCATTCACCATCTCCGTCCGATTGAATCCTTTGTTCGGCGGGGACTGTTTGGAATAATTTGACTTATTACTGCCAGAGCGGCTAAAAGGGTGGATGGCTTCCATCGACTACGGATTAAAAATGCCGTACACGCCGAAGAAGAGTCGAACAAATTTCTTTGATATTGTCGAATGGGAATTAATATACCCCCGGACGATAACGCCGTGGCAAATTCAATGCAGTATACGGAGATTAGCATATCATGCTGTACTTTGCCGAGACAATTAATTATATGGACGTCTCGTGATGTGACTCCTCGTCTACGTGCGCGCGAGAAAAGAAATTCACCACGGTCGACGAGGGAAGTATAGATAAGCGAAAACATTTTATCCAATTATCCAATTTATTCTTCGTCGGTGCTTGTCAAATAAGGTTAAACAATACGAGTTGTAAGCGAAGTTTAATGAAAATAGTGTATTAGACACCAAGGACGGGAGGATGGTGATTATAGACGAGTGTGAAGTTGGCTACGAGACAAAGGCCCGCGATGTATGTATTTCCTTTTGGAACAAGTGCAAGGATAGTACCATATTATGTTTAGAAAAAGGGAATCTGCCTATTTTAGAAGCAAAACTAGACGTTTTCAGTCCTAGGGCGGAAACTGGCGGGTTTCCGCCCCCGTATATAACAGTTTCCGTCTTCTAAACGGTAATTAGTATTCAACTAAAATTGATTGTAACCGAAAATATTGTGTTCAGCTCAATCAAAGAAGTTAGTGGGGACACTATTCAAATAATATCTCTAATAATAAGTAATGTATGGTCACAATCAGCCAGTAAAATTGAACTCCGAAAATAATTGATCCAAAAGAAAGATAATCTTTTTACATAAATAATATAAACAACTGCTAATTATGTTTGCACGATAAATTAACTTACCAATTATGCATGCAAGCTGGAGAACAACATAAAGCTCAACTTACCTGGAACAAAAAAAGGGAAAGAAACATATTAATCAAATTATTTGATAATTGCAATTACGGAATTAAATTTATCTTATATTATATATACGTATATATATATATAAATTTGCCAAACGGTGGTTTTGGAGACACGCCCTATTTGGGAGACTAGGTACGTGTTGGATTTTCAAATTTTGGAGGTAAATTTTCAAATTATGGAGGGAAATTTAAAATTGAGTGTTTAAACTATCCCATGTGGAAATTACAATACGGCCCAGCACTGGCCCAGTACTGGCGGCCGTACTGCCTGTACTGGCAGCTGTACAGATTCTGTTGTCTGCCAGTACTGGCACAGTACTGGGATGATAACGTTGGC
>JABFPN010002981.1:0-19728 GCA_022817305.1 Leptoteleia sp. ZL-2020
CTCCAAAATTTGAAAATCCAACACGTACCTAGTCTCCCAAATAGGGCGTGTCTCCAAAACCACCATTTGGCAAATTTATATATATATATATATATATATATATATATATATATATATCTCCCTAGTTGATATATTTAAAGATTTGTTTATATAACAATTGCAACATGGGACGAATATGATTTTCAACTCGTATGATTATCGTACGAGTGAAGCGAGTAAACGAACAAACTATTCGTACGAGTTGGGAATCGTCATCACTCGACCCAAGTTGCATAAGTATATCTGAATTGAAAAAAAATTAACTTTAATTAAAAAATGTTGAACAACTAATATATCATTATTATCAATACTGGAATGGTAGTAAATCATATTTGGATATGTTTGAACCATTATATACGTTTATTAATTAATAAATGCAAAGAACCGTGCATCTTTCATATCTTTCAAGTTGACTTCTACTTTTATGCAATATATCTTTAATGAGTACGTCATTTAAACAGCTTAAGTAATATTTAAATAATTTATTATACAAATACTACATAAATGTAGTTTCCTGTACATCAAGTTTTATTCAGTTTAATAAATTACCCCAGTAAATGTCAAACATGCAAATATATTTTTAATCCAATATATAAATAATATAAATCTGTGTGATGACACTTGACCTATATATATATATATATATTATAAAAATGTAACTTCAGTTTGTCAAGGAATTTTCATAAAATTGAATCCTGTTTAAGTGTTTTACCTGTTAAGTTTTTTTTGAACACGACATGTTAACAAGGCAACTTTTCAATATTAATTCCAAGTTGACTCATGTATAGTAATATATAATACGAACTAAATGTTAGTTCAAATTTTGAGTAAAACGTAGACACAACTTTATTTTGCACGTTATTACTATTCACTTCACATTCTAAACCTATAGTTCATTCGACATATCACAATTGTAATACCACAGTATTCATTCGATAGTCGACTGCATATATTAATTCGTATGAGTTCCATGAAAGTTATCTGTTACCTACTAATTCACCTATAGTATAATATTAGTATAAAAGGGAACTTACGAAATGACAAATAAACCAGTTAAATTATTTTGTTTCTCCGTAGACGTTGCTTCAACAGTACAGTTTTCTCCATGTAATAAATATGCATTTTTGTTGTTTTAAATTATAAAAATATTATAAATATTTTTATTTATAAATCCAAGTCGTAAATAACAGTGATAATAATTTATTTATTTAACGGAAATTAGTAGTTCTCACACAACTTGTATGTTTTATGCAGATTTTTTACAAACTTTTATTGCTTTAAAGAATAGATAAAAACAGGTTATTGGAGTACTAGCATTTAATCCGGAAGCTGTAGCTTGAAGAACGACCTTGTTTTATATATTCTTTTCATCAAAAATTACGACAAGATACAAAATTCTAGATACCAGTATCAGCTTCATAATAAAAATTGTTTGTGGGAATTTTCTTGTATAAACATCAGCATCAATCATCATTTCATACAGATAATTTCAACGTTACTGTTTCCCATATTATATTGAACATCATACTGTACATCACATGTACCTCAAGAGTAATTACGTCCGTCAAATGGACGGATAGGAACTTTAACGTCGGTATTTGAAATTTTCAGTGCAACCGATTAAAAACTTATATGGAGAAAAAAGTTGTCTCTAGTTGTCTCAATGAATACAACTGAATTACATAAGATATAATACTGTGTTAGAATAAAATGGTTTATAACATATCCATAAACATGAATAAAAATTATGAAATAAGTACATTATCACTTTCTGCAATATTCTATCAATATTTAATATGTACAGTGAAGCTCCTTAAATTAATATTATTAATCAATTTTGAAGTAAATAATATATTCTGAATCCTGTAAAGTAAGTTCAGATCATCGATAATTCAACTACCTACTTGTACACTAACCAGCTTCCTATATGACTTATTTTATTTTATAATATTTATTTTAATTTATTAAAATATAAAATGTATTTCTGTTTAATAAATAATGATTAGTATCAGAAAGTTTATATCTGAGACTTTATCACTTTGAAAATAAATTTTAATTAGTAAAAAACTTATTGTTTTTCGTGAGGTTATTATATTTTGAGAAACTGGTTTGAGAATATTTGACTTCTATCATCTTCAGCAGATAGTATGTTTTAAATTTCAGTCGAAATGAAAAATTATACTGGATCTTACAAATTTTTACAATTTTCAACCTCTTTTGAACTGTATTTTTAACATAAAATGAAAAGTAAACATTGTTTTTACATATATCAAACCATTAAGTCCATTATTATGTTAATTAGTTTAATCTACGAATCATGATTTGCATGTTTGTATGACAACTAATATTCTTGCTCTTATTCTTATTCCTTTTAATTTTAATAGCAACATTCTAATTAAACAGTTCTTTTAACACAAACACATAATTTTTGAGTAAACTTCTTTCTGACGTTCACTATTTTCCATACACTCACCTGAATGGAAATTCGATAACTTTTTTTTTGCATATTTACTACAAATTATGCGAACGATATTAATGATTTAAAAAGAAGAAACTATTGCACAGATGTAAATTCATTGCCACGAGTATTAGCGAGTAAAATTTTATCCAGCCACGCATCCTAATTGTCGTAAGTCATATTTCCCAGTTTATTAAATTATATTAATGGGGCAACGAGAGTAAGGTGGATGAACATTGCTGAGATTATTCTCGTGGTCGATAAAACACATGCTGGCGATATTGTAAAACGTGAGACAGTGAGGACCGAAATCACGAGCAACGCGCAGGTCTACACAGAGCACAACACTCGTTTGAGGTCAGGCTTTTAAGCTCGAAGCTTATACAAAGAGAGCAAAGGAGGGAGGAAGGCTTAAAACCCTCCTCGCAGGCTCTCCAGAAAGAGGTTTCAAGCGACAACGAGCTCACTTAGTATCCGAGATGCAATTTGCAACCGCTAATTCCTAAGGCTCCAAACTAATATCATGCTTTGCTCCACTTTGCGAGATAGACATTTCGCGTAATGACTCGTTTCTTCGTTCCGGTTATTACATCATTACCTGTTTTGGTTCCTTAATTAGTACGCGCACGTGGAATTTCGTACTTTCAATTTTTGCGAAACTAACTCAGGCGCAACGGTAGACGAATGCTTTCGACACTTTCGACACGATAACAACGTGTACAAAATCAATCATCAATTCTACTTCGAATCCATGATACCTCAACAATACATCATAGTCCATCAATAATTATATGTGGAGTAGAATACCTTCTCCGACGAATACAATTTCATTGTTAGTCGATCGACGGCATTAATTAACCACGACGATGACAAATTATTTAATTCCAATATATGTTCAGTCGTGATGCTTCAAATTAGTATAATGTTGGATGTTTTATAGTTGAAAGTAATTAATCTTCAAAAGTATTTTACGAGGTACTTTTAGAAAGAAAACTGTCGATAGTTTTTATTTTATGTGTCAAGTCTCGCAAACATGAATATACCGGATTAAGTTTAATGAATAACTGTGCATTGAGAAAAATGTAAACTGCAGTACAATCTTATGGTGGCGCAATATTGTCACTTACAGAAATTCATTTGTTTGCCAGTACTGCGTCATTACTGAAATAATAAAATTGTACATGAAATCATTTAAAATTTCCATTTACTCTCATTGTATTATTTGAAACTGTGATTGACAGTTGAATGTAATCATTGAAGATAAGGGAATCCAAAATGATAATATTTCGTTTTAATTTAGTCTCAATATTTAAATTCAATTGTTTCTTATCGTTTAATTCTAATATATTATTTATTTTTACAATTTTAAGCGAAATGGAATAGAAAGAAAATAACAAAGAGCAGAACCTAACAAATAATCCACTGTCGAATAACGTTCCATTATAAATTAAACAATAAACATCATGTGCGTCAATATGATTGATTACACGTAGCTTCTTGGAAATATATGAGTATAATTAAAACAGTTTCACTCAAGCTGACGCGTATTTACACGCCGGACAAATTGCATGCACACTTTGCTGTAATGAATCCGGTACATTCATCGTCCATTGAAGATTCAAATGACATTGTGCTGCATATACTCTCAATGTTTTGCGTCTCATTCAGGGGATTCCTGTCACGCGTCAGAAACTCCCGTGCATCTGATATTTTTAGCTTTGTGCTCGTACGAATAAATGGATAACTGAACGAATTGATGCATTAGAGCGAGACAGCTGTGTCTCCCGAGTAGTTTTCATGCAACTTTTTTCGGGCTCATCTGCGAATGAATGTAAAATATGCTTTGCAATGGCTTCTTTAATTTATTTTTTGCAGTGTAATAATTGCAACTTTGATACTATGCGAGGTTAACACTAAATTTTGTAGAATAACCATTGAAAGTATTTTTTGCACTTTTTAAACTGAACATTATTATTTATTTTGCACTTACTGCTAGTCAACAAAAAATTCTTTATAGATAGTGAAGACGTATATTTTAACACTAATTATAGGTTTATCTATAAAATATTATTATTATATTTATACATTTTATTTATATAAAACATGTCATATACTTTATTGCCTTTATATACTATTATTTTGTAATTTGCTGCAAAATATATATGAAAGGAAAAACTTGCTGAAAGAATATTTCCACTTAATTTTCTTCTATTATTATTCGTTATTGTAATATCATAACATAAATATTGACTAATATAATTTCGAAGCTACTCATTCATATTAAAGTTGCCTGTAATATTATGATACATTTATGAATATAATACATTTATGAATAACAATGAATTCAGTTGTTGCGTTGAAATGAATTTTAAAGTTTAATTTATATTAATGGTCTTAATTTTAATGTCTGATTTGATTTCAACATATCATCAGATTGTACAGAATTTCAAACGTCACGTCTGCAATTCCACGTGGTCACCTGAAATGAAATTTCATCTATTATTTAAAGATAACAGTGATATAACACTTATATCGAAATTTATTTGATTACGCGGATTTTTAAAATAAGTAGGGGGCACGTAGAAAAGTAGTTTATTGCTTCCCCGTCATTGCAGTGTTCTATATTCCTGACGCCAAAAACTGTTTTCGAACCGAAGCTAATTTACATCTGGTATATGTGTCCTCGTGCGTTTGTATACGACATACGCACCGCATTGGTCAGTTTCGCGATTATGCTTGGCAAATACAAAAGCTGACATCATGTGTCAGAACAGCTATATTGCATCATACAATTATAACAGTAAGTTATAATTTATTAGACAAAGCAATGAAAGAGATTGGTGGACCAGTTAATGTTAATTTACCGTGGAGTGCCGCGCGAAATAAGCTTCGTCATAATACTAATTTTAATGGTGCGGGGAGCACGCGAGAGCTTTAATAAGATTTTAAATATTAAATGTGCATGAAGTGGCTTAGTCTATTTCGGGGTAATATTATTTTGGGGATAGTGTATTGTTGCTTTCAATTAATTTGCTGCGTGTGTCAGCCAAGTTTGAGCCAAGTTTTGAAACATTGGGAGGGATAAATTGCTTAACGAGTTGGGCAGGAAACTTCATTTTTTTAATGAGAAATTTAAGGATTTCAGTTTATAAAGATTTGTTTGCAATTTTAAAATTTAATTATTTTGTACTTTATACAACAATATACTAAGTACATACGTACCCAATATGGCCTGTATAATTTTATTTAAACCATCCCTGCGCGCACGTAAGTGCTTAACACGTTCTCTAATTACATTAATATTCAGAAATGTTTTCTGGTTTGAATATAGCCATCAGTTTTCAACTTGAAGTTCTAAAAATTATGTACAATTGCAAATCTTATACAAGTCATATTGGGGGTTGTTTCCTCATATAGTATTCAGATTTTCGGTATCAGATTTTTTTTGGTACTAGTATATTTTAAGTACTTTTATGTATCTACGGAAATTTATATATATCAACTTTGAAGTATATATTTTTTTTTTATATTTTAATATTTGAAGGTTCAGTGTATCAGATGTTCAATCAATGAATGTCATAATTAGTAACAGAAAGTTGTGTTTATATTGTAAAGAAAAGAATAGAAACTGTTTACGTCACTTTTCACTTGAATTATAAATGTTGTTAAAATAAGTTATTGTTTTCATAATTACATATAATTTAGTAATATTAATATACTCATAATGTTTGAAAAATTCAAATCAATTTTAAGTTTTATCTTTAATTCTATAGAAGAAAATACATTTATCTATAATAAGATAATAAGTCATTAATTTTTTCAGCTATTTTTTTGTACAAAAAATTGCTAATTGAAAATACAAAACGAAAGTTGAAACCGTATATGTTGGGAATAGAAATAAATAATCGTCGTTTTACATAAAAAAATGGGGCATTTTTGATGTTGATACAAATACTTTACGATACGAACTTTTAGGTCAGACAATTTTAACCACAACCTAATGATGTCGTCTACTGTCAGACGACGGAGACTTATTTGTAGACCTTATAAGTCAAAAATAAATTAAATAATAAATTTACTTAGCAACAATGTTTGATATTTCAAAGCGGACAAATCGAGCAGCTTAAAAACAATATGCGACATCGAATCAAGCCGAGGCGACATCGGCAACGAACGCCAACACGTGTCGCACAAAAAGCTTCGCCATGCAGAAAAGCAATAATGCATAAACGCTGCATAATGTACGCGTAGTTTATGCATTAGAAAGTTTCGACGTCTTTACAATCCATTTTCCATAACTCGGCGAATTGCTTTACATCTCGTCGATGCAACAAGTTTTTAAATACGTAACACGTACAGTTGACGGGCTTTGCAAGCAAATGACTTACCCCGTGATCGTCGGAAAAATTTCATAATGCAAATGGCGAGTTGCGTGGCCGCGACCGACGTGTAACACTCGCGGAAAACAAAACAAACTCGGCCGTCGCGCAAAATTGTCGAGGGCCGTTCAAAAAGTGGCGTCGCCAGTAATAAGAAATTGATAGTAAAGCAGATATAATTCTGGGTATATATAAGCAGAATTTACTCCATGAATTTTTCATGAATTCCGAAGCTGTATGTATGCAAATCAGGCTATTTTCACGGCTTGGAATGCTTTAAACGCCTTAAATATACGACCGGAGAGTCGAACGGCTACGTAACACGGTTTTCCTCTAGCGGCCATTAAGTTTTCACTTAGCGACGTGTCATTGCGCGATCGAATCGCGAACGACTGCAGATTGATTTGAATCAGAACTTCGATCCGAGTGTTTCCTTTGAATTATTTAATTAACGACTTCCATGGGCCTGCGACACGAGTTCTTCGCAAAACATAAGTCCTCGACTTCACTCCGACGACTACCTGTTTCGTATTTCATTCAACACTCCTGTTTGTGTTTCCTGTGTAATTCAGATGAAAAAGTTGTCTAAAAAAAAGAAGTCGAACCCAAGAAGAATAAATTATGCCGCTGTGTAAAGTGTACACATTTGCTGTATATACAAGTGTTGGTCGTGTTCTTTAGAATATATATTTTATCAATGTCACATGATTATTTTATTTCATTTCATTTGCTTATTTATTTCATTTATTAAGCCCGAGCAACTATAGTTTTTTTGTTACTTCCATTGAAATTTTCTTCATGTAAATCTTCTTCTGTATCTATCTAACGTATAGTGCGAATATGAGCCCTATTAGATAAGTAGTTCAAAAGTTTTGTGAACATTTACAGACGTACACTAAATTTTTATGTACAAAGATATCTGTGTTTAACGACAGGTTTGGGATCAATTTCGACGATTTAAGACTGGCCTCAAACAATTTTTCAGTTTAATGACAGGAAGGGGGACAGGAAAAATTTTACGGTTCTGAATTGAAATTAATTATAAAGTTAACATTTTGACCTAAGTTAGATAGTTAATTGCAATACAATATTTTATCAATTATTGTTCGTTATCAAGGCAAGATAGGCGTAAAAGGCGAAATAAAAATAAAATTATGCAGAACAGGACTGCCCTGTCATACTTTTCCACGGCTGAAATCGATTGAATCGTTGTTTAAACCCGGTCGTTATATATGCTGCGTTAAGTGGCTTTTCTCGTGACAGCGGGGGTTTAACTTCGTGACGTCTTAACAATAATGATTTATGGGTTAATGTAAGGGTGAACGAGGATGTTCCGCCCAGTGTAAACAATAGAAAATTCTTCATCGGGGGAGAATATAAAACGAATTATGACCCGCGTGTCAAGGATCGGGTGTAGTCACACCAAAGGCCTGTGGTCACGTGCTTCACTTTTGTGCGACATTTAGGTGAAAAATGAAAGTGTCACCAATTCTTATTTCTCGATGATTTTCAAAAACTTTGTTCCCATTTTTCAATATCATTGCTTTCGAAACTTTATCAGCAAGCAAGCATCGTAATCACTCATTCGATTTGTGCCTTGTTATGGATGTGTTACAGATTGGAACAGTAACATTACCCTGGTAGAAATGTAAGACAAAAGATATAATAAACTTGTTCAAGATTTTTTTAAATTTATGCAATATTTGGTGTCTTTCGATACGGACGACTTCTCAAATAAACTATTAGACAATAACTTTTGTCCATGATAGACCAAATATTTTATAACCATCATCTTGTATAATTCGGTAATGTTTTTTCCTTACATTTCGTCCAGGGTAATTACATTTGATGATTAAATTTCTATTAAGACTACAGAATAGTAACACTTTTTAACCATAAGAAATTATTTTAAAATCCATGGATATTTATCTTTTAAAGTAAAGCTGAAAGAAACGCAAGTTCAGGAAAAAAAAGGAGGAAGAAAAAAAAACGGAAGAAACTTTGGTTGCGGAATTTAATTTCCACATAGTTTCATTCAATTATGCTTTAATTTTTAATGAAGCTTTTTGCGCTTAGATTATTCAAGAAATTTTGAAACGAGTTTTCTTTTATTTAAGGAACATCATCACTCTGCGTTTTATTCGCGGACGTGAAATTTATTCCCTACGAAACAATGTTTATCTAAGCTGTCACAATTTTGGTTAAAAAATTACAATAATTGTGAAGCGTGCATTATCAAGTTTCGGAAAAATAAAAGCGTAAATGTGTCTCGATTCGCATGCGACAGTCTGTTGTTGTGATAGGGCGTCTCTAAAAGTGGCCTCTCGGAGTTTCTTTTTCTCTTTGCCCTTCCGTACGTAATACCCGAGCCAGTTGACTCGAGTTGCTCTAAAATAGTGCTGCTCGTACTGCATCCAACATAATCGTTCCAACCTTATTTAATTAAGTGTCACACGTTATGTCCCGTCAATGGCAATAAATAAATTTAGAAATAAATTTTCACCGCGCAATTTATTCAATTGGCACCTGCCATGTGAATAGCAATCAGGATAGTTTTTCATGTTTAATCACTCACCTTTTTAATGAAACGGAAGACTGCGCTGCATTCGCAAAAAGTTAAGACAGACATTAATTTTCCGCGTGAAAATTCAATGACGTATCAAATTAATAAACCAGGGACGCTTTTAATAATTCCGCGACGTTTATATTTATGAATCGATCTTACAAATTAGATTATGAATATTCAAAGCGTCGTTGTGTTTTAAACGTGTATTTTTGATAAACTTTCAACCTCCCAGTATATGTTCAATAAATGGGATAGCAAGTAGCATTAATTGAGATTCACGGATTACGATTTCTAATTCTAAATTATTAGAATTTCATAATCAACCTGTTAAATCATAGAATGGATTATCAAGTGATATGGTTATTCATAGCAGGATGGCGTTTTCTATCGGCTAAACAAATTAGCGTTTATTATGATCTATTAAATGAATGAACACCAACCAAATGTTAGAATTTGATCGAAGTTAAATACGTCTAACTAAATCAGATTATAAGTATTGGCATACATATTACAAAGGGGATAAAACTTGTATATTAACAGACCTATAATTGAAGTATAATGAAACACGAATTGTTTTTACTTTTATATCCTCTCTTTTTTCTTTTGTTATCAACGAAAAAAATGATAGGAAAGCACTTTTGAATGTTGAATGATGAAAAAAAACTTTTGAATGTTGAATGGTATTCTAACGAAAATTAAACCAGTGGACGTATTTCATACAGATAAAAATGCCGTTTTATAAAAGAAAAAATGTATTAATAGGAGTTCATTTTCTATTCGACTTCTGCAATCCAAAGAGTAAAAATAATTTCGAATGAGATTAGAATAATTTATAACACAAAGTTTCGGGAAGGATGTTTGGATTTATTTATTGGAATGTCAATTCGGTCGCCACTATTTCGGCGCGATTTATCGTGTATTATAGTCGGACGGGAAAATGTATATATAAACTTGGGAGAGCCTTTCCGACATTCGTTTTTATTTTTAGATAAAAAAATAAGGGTATTTGCATTGTTTAGCTAGTGAAATTTATTAACCCACGTGTAAACTTAGTAGAATCTATTAGTCGTTGTTACTGTATTTTACAATAACAAGGGTATGTGTGTGCATTTGCAGTATCCCTTATAAAATGTGATAAAAACAAGAAAACAATTTATAAAGAAATTAAAGAAATATTAGAAAAATAATAGTAAGGAATGGAACTTGTTACCTTACATTTAACAGTAACTCGTTTTGTCACCACTCTACGTTGACATCTTGAAAAATACTTGTAAAATTCTAGTGCCAATGTGAAAGGGGAGTCGTAGAATGGTGATAAACAGTGCGACTGATGACATTGTTCGACATTATTTTACATTATAAGAAACAGTATAAATGTTCATATATAGTTAATATAAAAAAAAATATTAGTAAGTACTAATAAATTTCTCCGCGTGCAGTTTTATCGCGATATAATAGCGCGGTTTATTGGAGAGCAAATTTAAAGGGCGTTTAACTTTCACCGAAGCGAAATTAATTCTCACAAGATATCTGCCATCAATCGCGCAAATAACTCAGTCGTCTTCGTACGACGACTTGTACGTATTAAAGCGGATAAATATGCCGGCTTACGTTCAGGTAAAGCGTTCCTTAGGGAGCTCGCGGAACCCCTCTTCCGACAAGTCTACCTTGGTAATCTCGTTTACGGTTCGGTATTAAAACTTTGTGACCCTACTAACTCAAAGACCTTCTTATAAGAATCCTGAGTGGACGAACTTAATACGAGTTTAGCGCGGTGTTTTGTTATAATGTTTATTCAGCGTTGTAATTTGGAAAGAATTACGCGCGCTGTATTAAAGCGCGAGAAGAAAGTGCGCTGTAAAAATTACTACGCTGATTCAAATTTGTAGGTTGGATTTGTTTTGTCTGTAAACTCCTGAAAATTATTCGCGTGAAAATTTTCATTTCCTTGAGACAACAAACGTGGAAATGTGTTTTGAATGCAATCGTGAAAATCTTTCGGGATTTTTCAGTTTCTTAGGTAAATATTTTTTGATGACACTGTCAGGCTGGAGGCTAGCTGTTGCACTCGGAATAATTTGAGATGAGGATATTATATTTACATTACAATTGAAAAAAATGCCGGCTACGAAAATGTTGCAAATGAACGATATCATTCTGTTAAAATGGAATGTTTTTAATCAAAGTATAGTATGTTTATTATTATGTTGAAATTAAACTTACGCATACTAGTTATTCACCATATATTTTTTGCGTTATTAGCTTTAACCTTAAAAGTTAATTCATTGTATATAGGTCGTTTGTAAAATTTGTGCAATACTGATATTTATATAATATATGTAAATATTTTTTAAAGATTGCAAATTAAATTTAAAAAAAAGTGTTTAAAATGCTTATTACGTTCGTGACAAGGAATGCGTCCGACAAGTATAGTACCGCATGTCATATCAGTTCCATGAGAAAAGATTGGCCCGCATAAATGAAAAAATGGGCGAAGAAAAATAATATGAATAGAGAATTGAATATATACATATATTTATATACGCAATAAATAATCCTAAATTACATTTTTTTTGTCATAAACATAATTATTTTTCATATAAATATACACAAAACAAAAAAATCATTTTTATAATAATCGGCACTATTCAAAAACTTCAGTGGAAAATTATTGAATAATTTCAATAAAATGAGTAGACATTTTTTGATTTAAAATCCTATTTTTTTTACATTATTAATTCACTCTGATGCAAATTAAACTGTACTCTGATAAATTACTTTTTATTTAAAAGTAAAATTACTGTTGGCCTCAATTTTTTTCTTACTTTTCATATGAATCTTAGCGAGGAAATAGTTTTATTATTCCTCGCCATTATCAATTATTTTCTTTACCTTGAAGATCACAAAGGCATAAAAATAGCAATAAGTAATTATTACATTCTTTCAAGGTTTTTAAGCAGATACTAATAACAATGATTTATGGAATTGTCACAATCACACTTTATTGCTGAAGTTTCTTGAAAGTAAAAATCACCATAACTTACTCTTAAAAAATATTTTATTCTTTCTCCAATTCATCTTAAATTTTGAGTAATTTTTAAAATTTTGTAACATCCATGCTCAAAATATTATTAACACATTCTTCGTGTTGAAAAATTATTCATCATTGGGATAAGTGAGAAAAGTTTGATATGACCATAGAAGAATTCGCTAAAAGAACCACGAGCAACTGCATTTGGATGCACGATACTTTAACAAGGAAGAGGTATACAATAACTGTCACGCAGAATGTCTTTGATATCACAATATAAACAAATTTCTTCCCTTAGACCGAGTATAAGTATATTTGCGAAATTGCAAGAACTATATTATTAAATCTTTAGTACTTTGTAAGAGGCGCGCGGTTGCTGCCTCGCGATTTAATTTGCTTACCTTATTTATTCCTTTTTCTTTTTTTTTTAATGAAACAAACGAACTTTAATTTTAACCGATTCATTCCGAATCATTGGTCCCTTTCTCTTAATTATAAAGGAAATAACAGGAACGAATGACTGAACGTTTTATTAAACAACAAACTCGATTGAAATAATTTTCGATCGATATTTCGAGTGCGGCCGTTTAATTATTTCCAAAGCTAAAATAACTCGACGTGCACACGTACGTACGCTTATGCGTGTATCGGACACGTTTGATGTAAAATAATATACACACAAGTGTAATATACGGTATCGCATAAAATGCAATACACGTTCTGGCCGCCGAATATGAGAGACCATATTTTCACTTTGTTCACCTTTCCTCCGCGCCTTTCCTCTCACGTTCTCTCTTTTTACTTTTCATTATTATTATTCCCGTGCTTTTTTCCTTCCGTTTTAATAAATCGGTCCGCGCTTCTAAACTACACCTTTCCGCCAGCCCCCCCCCCCCCCCCCCCCTTCCGTTCCCTGCCGCCCCCTTTGCGCTCTCTTTTCCGCCATTTTTCTCAGTGGCCTTTTGTGAAGGCGCACGTCTTTCGAAAGCAAAACAAACGATTCCGCAATCACGTCCTTTGTATCCGACCACTGTGCGGTCCGACGTGAATATCCAATTTCTTCATTAAATTGTTCCAAGTCGTCATTCGGTAAATATCGGCAAATATCGCCACGTTGGCGCCAAACAAGCGCCGAATAACTTTACGACTTGGCAAATCGTTGGCAATTGAATTCCCTTGGAAAAAATTGTCCCAACCAACTCCCTTCCCCCCTCCCCCCTCCCTCCTCCTACACGCCACCATTTTCTCTCCCGGTCATGAATAAAACTGTGCGTGTGCATGTGTCACGCACATAAATTTTCATCGGTGAATAGACTTTTGCCGATGGTAAATCGATACCCGATGGCGACGTTACCGCGGCCCTGCCATGACTCATCAACTTGTATAGGGTCAATCAGGGTGAGGATAAAATTGCGTTTCCTAATCGTCAGAAGCTCACAATGCCAGTATAATTCGGCAACTTCTGAAATACTGCTATTTAGTTCTTCCTAAGGGAAAAAGTTACAGTTTAATTAAAAAAAAGACGATCAACTGAGTGAACGATTTCCGATTTGGCAAATAATTGCGTCTGAAGACAGCTTAATTTAAAACCGTTTATATAAATGAATCACAGTTTCATTATTCGCTCGTAGTTAGTTCCCAGTGGGGGATGTTCTACAGGCCCAGTACTGGTACAATAATGTTGCCAGAGTTACCAATTTTGTTTGCCAGTACAGTGACAGAATGGTGACGATAATGTGTTAGTATGTTATAAGTAACAGCGTAGCTTATTTTGTAATAAGCAGACAAATGAACAACTACTAATACATCATTATTATAATAAACTTAAAATTTTATTTCACATTTTTTAAATATCGCACGGGGAAACATGTATTTTGTGTGTGATGGTTGAATAATTGTGACGCAGTTTATCATTTCAATGTATGGAATGAATTTTTTCATATCCTCCGATGTTCTCTGTGACAATAAATCTACTTTTATTATACTTAGGTTCTGGTCGATTTCATTTAGAATCATTATTTACCTTCCAACATTGCTGCACCTTTTAACATGGCAAAGAAATTTACGCGACGAATGATTCTTCAACTGCCTTAATACTTTTATGAAATCTTTATAGTGAAATTATCGAAAATATCTTTTATCTCTGTATTATCAGTAGCTAATATATTTGATTATTGTTTACATTTCTATTGTTACAGCTTCAATCATTTCACGGTTTGACTAGGATTATAAATACTTGACCATGTGGTGGAAAGTGAATCAACGAATATCCGTTTGTGCGAGTTTCTGAGATCATAAGAGCTCGACAAGGGCTTAAACTTTCTAGAAGCTCGTGTAAGTGGACATTTGTGAGTTCGCGCAAAGCTTTGAGTCGTGCCGAGAAAGACAGAGACAGAGGGTAAGAGTGTTAATTAACTGGTTTAGATTGTTAGTCTTGTCGGAAAACATGACAATAATTCAGAAGAGTCGAGAAAAGACAAATACAAGTATTTAGTAGACATTGTAGTGTTCTAGTTTAAATGTTAATTGGAATTATAAAAATATTTCGATTAAAATTCTTATAAATTTGAAATATTAAAATATCAGTCGTTGAATTGATTAATTAATTATTTAAATATTAAAAGGAATATATTAGTTTAATTCTAATACTTTATATAATTTGAAAAATGAGAAAATACGAGAACAGTATAAATATTTACAAAGTCATGTATAATGAATGTATAAATTTAAACAAAACATTGCAAGTTTTTCAAAGTATCATTTGGAAACAAAAAGACAGATTACTTTATATCAGTTTTCCTAATTTTATAATGTATATAATTAGGATCAACATATACTCTTCTGAAACTCCGACATTATTGGTGATTAAAAAGCAAAAAAATTACAAACTTGAACTTGACGAAAAATCGTTTTAAAACTATTTTCATAAAAGCGGATTAAACCTTCCAGCATTAACTTTAAGAGGATGAAAGTTGAATTTCAATTTGAACCGTTGTCAGAAAATGATTCCTTCATAGCTCTACGAAAGGATTCGTACATGTACACACACACAAAATTGTCTATATTATAGACACTCTGTTTTAAGTGTACATTTTTGGCTGTTAAAACTTTTTTCGGTGTGCAACTATTGCACAATTCGTAGTAAAATATAACAAAAGCAATGAACAAAAATCTGTCTGAAACCAGTCAAGCAATTATTCATGCGACATGAATTGGGAGTAGTATTCAAACCCTAAAGATACAATTAAATTTGAGCTCGCAATTGATCCTTTTTTCATAATTAAACTCATCTCACTTTACGTACTTCTAGTTCCTACAACTTTCATCCGCAACACTTTTCGCGGTTGAAAATCCGGTACCATTAATCACGCAGCTGTGTGCTCGCTAATTATCCTCGGCAAAAGAGAAGAAGAAATAAAATGGTAATAAAGGGGAGGGGGGGGGGGCGAGAGGGCGCCGGGCGGAAAGGGAAAGGGGCGACGCGGAGAAAAAGAAAGGAAAGGCGAAAACAAAACGAGTCCTCGGGATGGGAGTTAAATAAACAGGAAAATAATGGAGTGGCATTAAGTACACAATGCATATTTAATAAAGGTTGCCGCAAATTGTTGTTCTCGAAACGGGTCGCTATGATTAAACGTTGCGCATTTACGGTCGTCCTTCGCGATTGTTACCGCTGGCCCGACATTGGCGCACTCGAACAATGGGATTAATTATAACGCATGTCCGGATCGCCGCAAAGCTGCTACTTGCGGCGTCTCGACGCGGCCGTTTGCCACTTAGCCGAGGAAAACAGCGTCCGCGAGAAAGCCGCGCGCTCAGCGCGCCCAACGAGTTGAGCGTTTCAACGTCCGCGGGATGATTATCGCGCGGCCGCGTTCGCGCCGGTTTCCTTCGGCCGGTGCCCGCGCGCCACCGGTACACGGCCCGGCCGATTGTTCGCCCGCTCGTAACTCAAGCGGAACCGCACATTTCGCGGAAAATTGCTCCGCCAATTGCACTTATTTCGCGCATTAATCAGCAGCAACGACCCGACGAATTTGGATGCCGTTTCTTTTTTTTTGGTCGCCAAGTCGACGGGGCGAAGCCGTTTTGGCGCGAGCAACCGCGCCGTTACTTTCGTCTGGATTAATACTCCGTGAAGTAACGGTAATCGTATTATGGCTCTGAGTGCTTTTGTTGCAAGCGTGTTTGCTGAAACAATTTAGCCGCGACTCGATCCGGGGGATACGAATCGCCGGATTTAATTAAATTCTGAAATAGTGTCAAAATTCTGCGAGAACGCTTGGACAAACAGAAAGATGCGAGTATCTTCTCGGGTGTCAGTTTTGATTATGAGCGGCGGCTAACTTAAGCACGCAAATCAAACATGTGTTTTGATTCGATTTAGAATTCAATTCGAAGGCTGTAATCTTTCTTGCAGACTGGAAAACATTTACCATCGTGCAAAATTCGGAAATTAATGTTGAATTTCATTTATCTTCCGTTTGCCGAATATATATTTTTTTATTATTATTTCTTGGAAGTTAATTATGTATTAGGTTTGGGCACATGTTACTTACTGATGAGTCAAAAGAATTGATCTTAATTTTTAATTAAGAATTGAAAATCTTTTGTAATGTAAGGTGTTACAAAATTAACTGGGGACCTTGAATAGATCAAAATGTTAGGTTGACGGAGTTAGCTCTTTGTAAAAATTGCAGAAACTTATTCCTGTAATTATGAATTTATATTTTTATATATCTATTCCATAGAAGCAATTTATGGAACAACATATTGCTTTGCATGCTGATAACTTTCTTTTGCTATTTAAAGCGTGCGTTTTCTCGTGAAAGCTTAAAATCGTACAATACCGCCAAACTCTTTGTGTACAATATTAAACATACACACACAAAATAGTAAGACATAGTGCTTTGCTCGTAAAAGCTAAGAAATTCAAAACGTCAAAATAAAGTGGAAAAACTGTTTCTGCCAAGAATTTTATTATGATGCATATAATTATTTATAATGAAATATTTAAACAAAGCTTTTAATAAAATTTGAGTTGCACTGAACGCTATGAAATTGTATTAAATATAAAATTTTAATGTTTAACATTTATTACTTAAATGTGTCGAAAAATTCGACATGAATTGAAATCCCAGATAGAAATTTATTCTAGTATTACATTGGTAACTTGCTATATTTGTAAGTTACTTGTGAAATATTCTAAAGAGATCCGTGTCAGCGTTGAAACGCTAGAACTCGTAAGATATTAAACGTGAAAAACTTGCGAGAAACTTGATAATTTGTTTGCAAGTAACTAACGCTATTCTTGTAAAATATTGTACTGAAAGTAATTGTACATCAGAAATTTATTAATGATCGAGTTAAATTTACTATGTTTCTGATCAAATTGCAATTAATAATTTTCTTAAATAAAATACAGTAATGCGATAAAAATTATCCATTATTGGTATATATGTATATAAAATGTATATATAATTATAGTGAATTAATTTAAGGCATGTAAAGAGCTTTTATTAATTCAATGAAGGAGGAAAAAAAAAGAAGAAAAACATAATAGAAACTTAAGTACGCGCGGATTAGAAAAACAAATTATTTATTAAAGCTGCTTATAATTGCCTGGCACACGAAGCCTCTTCTGTACTCTGGTCAGTAAATAAGAGCAACGAAACCAAATTAATAAATGAAAATCTCCTTTACATAAAATTTGAACGGCAAAGATTATTCTAAATTAAGCGTTTGGGATGAAAACTCAAGTCGGGAAATTATTTGGTAAAACTTGTATGAGAAGGGGATTTAGGTAAAAAGTTGGAGCAATGTCCAAGCAGTATTTAATCCGATTTCCATTTTTTTTTGTTATTTCCTGTTACAGTCAAGTGTAAAGAATCTAACGCCCTTTGATAATAATTTTATATCCGTACGACGAAATTATCGAACAGTCTTATCGCGCAATAAGCTGATACAGAAATCACAATGTTAAAACTTGTAATCCTTTGTACGAGTTGGCTTGAATCGTGTAGTGAAGGTACAATGGGCTTTCGGTTATCCTAACCGACAAGAATAGTAAACAACTTATTTATTTAAACACAAAAGGAATATCTGCTAGTTACCGGCATTATATACGATCCACCTCGTGTGTATGTATCTTTCTTCTATTTCTATGATATTCCAGCTACGTATATTTTGGGATTATTAGTACACAAAGACCCGCGATTCTCGTTTATCATCTTTCGAGCATTCTTGATAACAAATAAACCCTCTATTTTTCGGTCAAACGAATCGTGAAATTTAACGAACGCTTTATTTTCACTATTGTACAGATTTTCTTCAAATTGTTAATCTTCTAATATCACCAAAATATCAAGTATTGGAATTGTATCAGTTTTCTTTTTTATTCAATATATGAATATTTAAGCACAAATATAATTCAGACACTGTGTATAACGACATAAATTTATTTATAATTATTACTATGTTCTATAATAGGTCGAAGATGTGTGCATTTTTAATATTGTTTAGGTACATGGTAATGAATAATATAATAGTAATATAATAACAAATCAATCAAATTATAAATTATTTTTTATTTGTAGCAAGTTATCTACAATTTTCTCTTCATTTTCAATGATTCCAACAAATTACTGTAAATGAATTCACAATTTGAAGCATGAACTGCTTTTAAACAATTATTGTTCAACTCAATAAATTGTTAGTTTTAGCCCGTTACTTTATTATGTATAATAAATCTGATTTCGTCTACGGAAACTGAATAACAAGACACGATAAAATAAGTTTTACAAACCGAGGGGTGGGCTTTCACAGATAAGACAATAAGTACGCACAAGTCAAGATAATGTATCGCAGTTCAACAGTTTAAGATATTGAAATTGAAGATCACAAATTCAGCCTCGTTTATCAGGAACAAAAAAAATTATCTAATGCAAGTGTTTATACACACATGGCTTCACAAATATTAAATAAAAATAAAAACATAAATCAATCGATCAATGAATAAGTAAATAAAAATAAATAAAAGCAAAAAGAAACCAACGCCGATACACTGAGAGAAATACATGGGTATATTTTACTAAGTGTTTTCATAAAGTTGTGATATATTATATTTCTTTTAAATAAATACTAATATTATTTCATATATTACGAATTCATATATTACGAATTACCAAGATCTTGGTAATTAATAATAAAAAATTCGTAATATATGAAATAATATTAGTATTTATTTAAAAGAAAG
>JABFPN010002982.1:1834-19711 GCA_022817305.1 Leptoteleia sp. ZL-2020
CCCCCCCCCCCCCCCCGACAAATATTTGATCTTTGAAATAATCAGACATCACTACTCGTGTTTTCGCAATTTTTCATTGCCGTTAATTTGATATTATTTTAATGTTAATTTTTCTTTGCAAAGTCGCTCTAGATATGAAATTTTTTATTTGTAAAAGAGATTAGCGGAATTTAAAAAATTTTACAATTACAATAGAATTTCTCTAACTCCACTATTACGACACTTTTTCTTATTTAAACTTATTTAACATTAAAGTTTCAAGGTTTAATGAATAATTAATATTTATAACTGATAAATTAATACTATGAAAGGGGACAATATATGGATATGATTGGATATAATTTATAACAAAGGATATTTCACACTAAATAACTTTTAATTTTAAAATTTAAATCCATCTTTATAGATAAGGTTACCATACTACATAATTTGTATATGTTGAAAATTTTAAAAACATTATTTTCACCGAAATAGAGTCAGTATTCATTTTTTAAGTGTATTTATCATTAATAATGAGAAATTAATATAAACACCTGACAATGTCTACCTCATTATATGTTTTCTAAAAATAATTTTAATACGTTTTTACTATTTCTTTGCGACAAAAAAATTCTGTATTTTGTGATTCAATTTTTGGATCATTTCACAGGTGTAGTGTTTTCCTTTTTCGAGCAAATTACTAGTGACAATAGAAAAAATGTATTACTGAATAAACTTCCTGGAATTTGAAGATCACAATACTTGTAAAACGAGCTCAATAAAAATTCTTCGTTTGATCAAATTATCTAATTGATTAACAAAAAGATATAATAAGGAAACATTTGATTTAGTTTGGGTGAAATACTGACGAGATGGTTAATGATAAAAATACAGATTATTAATTTATTATATAGATTAAATTCTAAATACTAAAATCCTGACTTTGAATCTTTTTGAATAATGATATCATGAGTTTTTTATATACATTATGTAACCTCGTAGCCATCGAGTAATATAATAATAATATATAACTAATATTTAATATATACATATTCATACTAATGGTGAACGAAAAAGTAATTAAGTTTTTAATAAATAGAGATAAAAATGGAACACAAATATAGAACTTCTTTTTAAAAGTGGAAATTATTATTATACATAGGAAATTATTCATTTTTCACAATATAAAAGTAATGAAAATGCTCAAATACTGAATTATTATATTTTAAAAAACTAAATTAAAAAATAGAAAAGTAGAAAATTCATTTAACATGTTTTCAATATTTATTTAAACAAAGGTCCATCTTCTTTAGCTGTTCAAAATAAAACAATTAAAAGCAGATAACGAGTTATACGAAATATATGACAGATAAAAATATTTTAAAAACAATTATCTAAGTACATCTGTAAACTTTTCTATTAATAATTTAATGAATCTGGTTTTCAAACATTCAGTCCACTCGAGGTGCCAGTTTATGGATTAATTTTTCAAATTAAAATTAAACATGATTTTATCAGGCAATATCTGAACGTGTTTTTTTTAATTAGTTTCTACATAAAAGAATAAATAATTGTCTGCACCATATTTCTGGAGAATGCATTTCCACACTTGATATTTAAAACTTTTTATATTCTTCCAAATAATAAATTAGATCAATTAATTAATTTTTTAATAAGATTAATATTAAAAATGAAATTAGTTTAAACTGAAAATTAATTAGAATCAAAATATTATTACGAATATAGGTTGAAGTTATTTTTAACATAATTTATTGTATTATTTAATATTATAATATAAAAAAAAAGTTTCTATTCGCGATTCATTAAATTTTTTACAATTTATTAGTGTATGTCACTAACTTATTTAACATGATACAGGCCATCAAAAGTGCAATCTTTCAAAATATCAGCTTTGAATACTTGACGAGGAATAACACCTTTGATAACTTATATCTGATTTGGCATAGATTTGATTCAAATATGTAAAAATCTTTTTCTTCCACAATTTAATTTGTGAACAAATTTATGATTTGTATTGAATATTTGGCACTGTTTATTACGTTCAAACAATAATTGGTCCATAATTTATACATAACAATTTAAAAGTACTTGGCGAATAGCACAAAAAATTTATTCTACCTAATTAATGACTTAAATGTTTGCACACTTTCGGAAATAAATCATCAGAAAAGAATTAGTCGTATTAATCTATTAAAAGATCTATATTTAAATCGGGGAAATTCATGAATGTTAAAAAAAATCAATAGTTATTTTATTTAAATTCTTTACAATTATGAGCAAAACAATTTCAAGTACAATATAAAATTTCAAATCTTATTAAAACTTTTATTATTATACTAATAAATGATATCAATTGATATTCTAAATATTAAAATTTACCTTCAAATTTTCAAGTTCCATTATTTCATTATTCAGTAACAAAATTGCAGCTTAAAAAAGTTCTAATTTTTACCACGTTTATAAGCCATTGTACAACTTTTCATACTTACAAAATATAAATTTACAAAAACACTATTTACTAATTATTTTTATAAATATAAATGTTGGCAATGATATTTATTTAATTCTATAACACGAACAAAATAAAATACTACGAACAAACGTACAATTTACTCTATAGAAAGGTATCGAATGAACGATTTTGATTTCCCAAATGTCAAGTAAATCACAACTTTTCAACACAAAAATCCTAATCAACTAATGATTACCAACTGACATCAACCATAAATAAAAAAGAAATAAGGTCTTCAAAAGAAAACGAATAATATATTAAAAAATATATGAATCATAAACTCACACGTGTAAATCAGTTTGAAAAAAAAAAAAAAACAATTCGCACTGGATTTTGCAAACTTTGCCAATTCGGAGCAATTATCACAACTGTGGAATTACCACGGGTATCACCGTCCAAATCCTGCTTACAGAGCACTACTATAATGCCGTGAAAAGCAAGTCGGATGGATTACATCCGAGATACACACGAATTTCCTCCAAGTGCAACAAGTTACTGGCGAGATCGTTTAATCGGGGCGTTAAGAATTAACACTCTTGGATGGCACTCCAAGTCGTCACTAACTGTATGACACTTCGCCCGGTATGACACTTCGGATCTCTCATTGACTCGATACGTACGTGCGACACAAGGGGAAGCTTACAAGGTCCCTAAGCGAATGCGATTGGTCAGCGCGACCAAAAATTAACTTACCTCCGCTGCCATCCTATTATTTCATTTTAATGTGGATCCACTTCGCACGGCTAATTATGTAATTCCTTTTCCGTCAAATTAATCCAATCGCATTAGCTTAAAACATTTCGCAAATTTCCCCTACTCCTTTTTTTTTTTTTTTTTTTTCTTTTCTTTATGCCCCCACTTTATACGGTCTTTTTTCTCTCTCTCCCCTCCCTTTTCTTTTTAGAAACATTGTCCTACCTGTTAGGAAGTGGAGCGTGGTATTGGGGAGCATTTTTCAAGTTTTATATAGTAGAGAATTAAGCGTAATTTTTTTACTTTAAATTGTACCAACTGTAAATTGTTTTTCTTGAGTTATTATGGTGCCATTTTTCAAAAACTTCCAAGGAAGTAAAATGGCGTTTTACGCCTAGATTGACAAGACGGTTTTTTTTAAATAGAATTTGAGTATAGGAAATTGTAGGATTTAAATCCAATCAAATATTTATAATTTCTTTTTTGCCTCAAAATCTGATTATTATGGTCACAATATGCAACTTGGGAAGTTGCATTTATTTTACTGTAAGATTCTTAAGTGAACGATGGTGGGTTATATTTTTGAGTTAAAATGAGTTTAATGGAAGAAGAATTGTGGTTCGCTGTTTTTGTAATACAAAGTATAAAACATATCTATATTATTAAATCGGATTATATATTCGAGGCCTTGGAGGTGAAGTTTCAATTTGAATTAATAGGAAAAGTTTTATTAGGTTTTTATTATTTCTTTCAGATAAGATTATAGGTGCAGTTAAAGTTCAGTAACACATCAATTATCACTTGCTTGGATGTTGCACAATTAAGAGGTAATTAAATGTGAGTGCGTTGGGACAGAATTTCAATTAAGAGAAATGAAGCAGTTTTTCATCGGTCATTACGTAGTTATAAAATTAACCATAACTGAGATTTATATAATTACATTAATATACATCTCTCTTTACAAACATTTAATTGTAAAATAATTATGCAAGTTTGTTTTAATATAAAACATTTGTAATTTCATTGAGGACTTTACTTCAATACGACCATACTTTATCTAATTATAAAAGTTTTTATCTACTATATAAAGAATTATTTCCATTTATATGAAATGGATTTGTTTTAGAGAAAAGAATAAAGTAGTTTTAGTTTAAGAATATTCAACAGATGATAACTGAATATTCTTATTTTTAATAGATTTTCTGTTAGTTTTAATAAGAACATTTTCTTTGTACAGGTTTCTTAAAGCAAGCATATTTTTTTTCTGATTGTAGCTAACTGTATGAATGAATTAATTACACTTCGCATTTATCGTCAGATTTTATATTGCAACATTAATAGAATATCACTTTTATATTTTACTGAAACTGAAAAATATTTTATACTGAAATTAAGTAAAATAATAATGTAAATAACTTTTAATATTTATTGTCATGTTTGTACGATCGTAAAATGAAATACTTATTTATATGAAAAAGTCCTGGATAATATTAACATTTAAGTATGAAATTTTTAAAAACGCTAAAAGCCGTTTTAAAATAAAACCTTAGATATTGTACTTTGCAAAATTGTCAATATTTAACTAGTTTGTATGCGTCATATTCTAAAATAATCACTAGACTATAACATAATAATCCTGTACGGTAGCGTATATATTGCGTTTACTTAAAAAGTTAGTAAATTATTATAGGTACGTTTTGTCAGCCTGCGTTAATGTAACTAGGCCGCAAGAGAGATATGGTATGTAGTGCAGTGCAATGAATGGATCGCTGTTTTAAATTAAATTTGTAATTCCTTCAATAATTTTAATTGGCAACCTCCATAAAATCCGCTATGGGAACAGATTTTTATTTTTATTTTAACGGGGTTTCATAAATAATGTTTTGTCCGTTTGATGTTAATTTAACGAGAAGAAATGTGTGTAAGAAAAAAAAAAATAATACTGCACTGAGAAAAAAGTTATAATAAAAACTACCATACACTGAGAAAAAAGATATATCACAAATTACTATTTTTTGTATCAATTTGAGAATATATTGGAAAAGGAATTATTTCTACTGTTAATAGTAAACTTTAAAAGTCATGTAGTAAATATTAATACAAAAGTACTACTAGTTGCTTTGATAATTATCATTTATACTACTTTTATTAGTAACATTTTTCTTCCAATGCCAAAAGTTATAATAATTTTCAATACAACTTTTTTCTCAGTGTAAATCTGAAACAGTTTTGTTAGTCTGCATTTTACTGTAAAACATTTTTAAATTTTTTTATCACGCACGAACATGAATGAAATTTTATGTAAAATGTAAAAGTTTCTCGCAATAAAATTCAGAATTTATCAGAGTTTTCCATTATTTTACCTTTTTTTTATCACAACAGATAACAATAATATTTATTGATTGTAGTGATATTCTGTCAGATATATTAAAGTTGTATACGATTTGTTTTTACAACTAGAATTAGCGTTATCTTATTATCTACACTGCAATGACTCCTTTCGTAGTTATAGACATCCATGTATTTTCACACTCTGACTGAAGAATATATGTTTAATTTTTACTATTATATACTCAGCGAAATATAATAGTAAAAATTAAAAAGTTCCATATTAACTAAGGAATAAGATTTTAAAATGAAAAATGTATAAAATGAATGTTAAAATTTGACTCGAAAATAACGTTTTCAAAAAAAGAAAAAATAAATAAATAAAATGATTAATTTCACAACAAATTTTAACATAATAATATTAATATCTTTTGTTTTATAATCGTATTTTCTAGTTAACAGCGAACATTCCCTCATGACGAAAAATAACCTGTGGATGAATTTCCCTTGGAGCATAAGTTACTATATTTTTTTTTCAGTGTAGGCATTAATTGAACTTTACTATAGTTATACCTACAAAACTATCTATTTAAGAGTAAAAGAATATTTTTATGCCAAATAGGATTCTATTTATTATATGGACAAGAGAAGTTTTTATGTTAAAAATAATACCATTAATATTAAATGGATTGGATTTATAGAAAAGAACAAAAATAGTATTAGTTTAAGAATATTAATACTGGAAACTAGAAATTTAATCTTACTGGAATATTGAAGTGCACCCTACACACTTGAAAATTTGAGAGAGAAACATGAAACATCAATCATGTTTTATAAATCAAATGAATAGTCAAAAGTAATAAGAAATATTATTTTATATCAAAATTTTTGCTCTAATATATTTTCCTTGTGACCAAAAGTAAGTATTATTTATTAATTCACGAAATCTTTGCGTATTCATAATCGTATATATTTTTAAATAATCCTGAGAATGAGGAGATATGCTTTCAGATTCATTAAATTTATAGTCAACGCATTAATTCAAGAAAAATGTTATAAATTGAATGTTTATAAAACAGAAAAAATTCAAAGCAATATAGATTAACGAGGTATGCCTCAAATGAAAATATGTTAATTTCAGAGACAATGAATGATACACGCAAAGCAAGCATTTGCTGCTGGTTATGCAAATATGATTTTGAATTGGCATACAAAAGTTGATTCAATAAAAATATTTATTCATCAAAAAGGACAATGAAAAGGTGATTTTTTTTTATTGTTTGGGATTCGCATAATAAATCCGATTGTTATTTGTTAATATTGCAATGTAAACAAAAATGACAAACTTCTGCCGTGATTAACATTTGCAAAAATTAAAGATTAAAGATCACCTTTCAAATTTTGAATAACAATTCTGTATTAATCTCGCATTAGCCTTGATAAAAAAAATACAATCGGATAAATAAGAAAACATTGTTAAGTAATGATTGATATAAATTGTCCGAAAATTAATATATAATGGAATTTAAATGCATATGAATCGATAATTGTTTATTAAAAATTTACTCTTCTCTCTGTTAGTCATATAAAAACTTTTTTTGAGGAAATTATTTTTTTTTTTCAAAATATTTTAATTATTACCACACTGAATGTAAAATTGTACTATATCGTGCATAAAATTTTAATAATGGTATGGTAAAATAGCAGAGACACTATAGACAATATCCTTCCAACCTTCAGAAGGTATAATAATTTTAAATACAACTTTTTTCTCTGTGCATATTTCTAATATTCTTTAAAAATACTGCATCATATTATCATGAGTACTATAAAAATGTTTATATATCCCTGAGTTGTTATAAAATATCTTAGCAATAACTAATAAATTTCTCCCAGTGTATCCGTAAATTGAAAACGAACTGAAAATGAATTAATTTTGAAATTCTTAGATGCCTAGGTAAGTGTTATAGAATGGTGTAAACGTTGTTAGGTTGTTTGTTTGATGGTGATGACCCCATTACTTGCGTGACAAACATTAAAGTAATTGAAATCGCTACTCAATGACAGTGGCTTCGGACGGTGCAAGTGAGCCTGTAATTGTTCCGATCTCTTATCAGATATTAGACTGGATAAAAATTGAATTGGGATAAGCTGTTAACGGCGACAAAATCTACAAACTCCAAGAGATTATCTCTACACATCCAAGGTTGAAGAAGAAAAAAACCTTGTACATATTTTCGTATTGTAAAAGGGTGAATAAATTCGTCGAATCTGTAACCAGTCGTGTATGGTTTGGAAATTGTTGCACTAAAAAATTAATATTGTAAAAATTTAAATACAAAGGTCATTAAAGATTGCCGATAACGGTCATTATCTTGCTGATATCTTTTGCGATTGGCTAACTTTCACATTGCAATATATTATTATTTATAAACGAATCGAAAATAAATCTGCAAAAAGATTAAAATACT
This sequence comes from Leptoteleia sp. ZL-2020, assembly GCA_022817305.1. NCBI lineage: Eukaryota > Metazoa > Arthropoda > Insecta > Hymenoptera > Scelionidae > Leptoteleia > Leptoteleia sp. ZL-2020. The sequence continues at coordinate 9,839 of JABFPN010002982.1, forward strand.
AAGGCCCAGTGTATAATGTCTAAAATTAACGAAATTCTTTCGTGAATTAATTAATGGGTCAATGTTACATTGTTTAATTTTAAATAAACAGTTGTTTTTGTTAAAATTAACTGGTCGTTAATTATTTAACTTGCAACAATTATAAAATATTGGTCTATTGTAAAGCTATTTCTCATTTTCTAACTTATTTAATACACTTTGAGTAACCAAAAGGACTTCGCATGTATTCATAAAACTAAAAATCATTACTTTTCAAGCAGACATTAGCTAGTAATATTTCTCTTATTTAAATGTTTCTCTTGCAATATATGCGCAATAAATTACTACAATAATAAATACTCCATGTTATACACTTCAATATCATAAACAGATACACCTAAAAATGTCCTAAACGATACGTAAACAAACACAAAAAGATTAATCATGTGAACGACGTTTGCTTTAACAAATTTTAAAACATTTTAATACCCTTTGGCTATTGAAATAGTAAAAAAATTGAAAATATTGTACTTGAGATTATGGAAATATTATATTTTTATGTAATAAAATAGTAACACAGATATCTTATAATATATTCTGATGATATATATTGTCAACTTGATATTTTCCTAATATATTACATATCAATAATTACATAATAATATCGTATGTTTATTTACTCACTTATAAGACATCTCGAAAATATCATCTGCTCCTGGCGATGTCTCAGAAGCACTAACAGTACATCAAATATCCCGGCGATATTCCAGACATCAATTTGGGATGGACATTGTCGTGTTTTAAAAGGAAACATGGTTCTAGAAAGAAAACATTAAATAGTTTTCAATGATACAAATAAGAACCGGAATATCTGGTTAAAATATACCCTATATAGAACATATAAATACACATTGAAATGTACAAATCGTAAACATTAAACGGATTGCGACATTTAAGATTGTTTATGTTTTCGTATGTTATTATGTTTTAATATTTCATTTTTAATAGGGTATGGCTTAAATATCATATATGATACCTCTGATTTGATAGAATTTTTTATCATAGAAATCAAACTCAGTGGGATTGCATTTAATTAATTTAAATTGAAAAGTCTTAATTAACTGTATGCAAATGATTAATTTAAAACAATTTATGCAGTATAATTCCACTTTGTTAATTTACAATTTAAAACAATTGAATTCAACTATACCATTTTTATCATTCTTTTACCTCGAGATTAACCAGTTTCTTACAATATAAATTAAGATAAATATTTACATATGGTAACTCAAGTTTTAACAATAAAATCAGATAAAACATGAAAAATTTTAATCGCATATTTTATATTTCTAGCGGTTACTTACGGCATTTGTTTATCCAGTCGAAACAGCTACTGAAAAAAAATCTGAATCCGAATACTGGTTCAATGTTGTCGATAATGTAGATATCAGTTTAACAGTCGTAGATAATCTTAGATATGGATTTTCTAGTTCGATTGTTTGTCGATAACTTGGTTTCGACATTACCATCAGATAAAAATGTTTTCATTTTTCGATATCTTCTTTCTAACAAAATTTTCTTAATAATAAATTAAATATCTATAATAATAAGAACTAAATATATATATTTTTATATAATATAAATAACAACAATTTATAATATACATTTATAATATAAAATAATAAAAAAAAAATAAAAAAAAATAAAATTAATCCAGGTGAAATTTAATATTTAGCCAGCTCAACGGATTTTTAGTAATTTTAGGTGAAATATATTTTAGGTTGCATTACCAAGGGTGGCCGCAGCCACCCAACGAGCCAAGGATAATTATATAATTAAAGAAATTAAAAAAAATTATATGAAAATGACACGACAGCTGCCGCTGCACTACCTTCTCTAGGATTTTTTATTTATTCTAAATAAACTCAATTCTGCTTGATTTTTTGCAAAATAGAAAAAATGAAAAGGCAGATTAACATAAATAATTTAAAGGCCTCTCATCATTATTTATTATTATGTATAAACCATTTTACTTGCGCATAACTGCTAAAAATTATTCTATTACACATCGAGCTTTCGTTTCGCAAGCATGACACGTTATTCAGGTATTTTATACGTAATAACAAAAACAAATTTTAAAGTGATACACAATTATGAATATCGATGAACATATTAATTTATTCTGAAATCTATTGACAAGAATTGCAGACAACATGACAGACTTTGGACACAATTCTTACACGGTAAGTTTTACGCCGGAAATTTAAAGAATTAAATATACAATCACTGAATGAAACTAAACAAAAAATGTCGCATTCGTACTGTAATTTGAATTTCATATATAAACATAAAATATTTTGTCTTTCGTGTAATTCCGTGCCTATAAATATCCGTCACAAAAAAATCATATTCATGTCTAAGTTATGAGTACTTGTAAATTTTCTGTGACATAAAAAAAATAATTACAAAAATTAAATGAAGTTATCGTTGTCGAATACTTAAATGCGCGTATTAATGTTTATAGAACTTAGTTTAGGTGTACTTTCTAGAAATTATGCTTCTTCAGTTACTTTTCCCTGATATTATAATAGTAATTACAATTATTATTCTTGTTCTTCGCAGCTTTCTTGAATTCTTGAGTGGTGCAGTCATATATTTATTAATAATTTCTAGTATTTCTGGGTAATAAGTAATAAAAACAACTACGCTACTAATATAATACCCAGTTTTTCATCGCTGCATTTGTCAAAGAAAAAAAAAAAAAAAAAAAAAAAATAAAAGAAGGAAAAAGAATGAGATACGTAATATAATAACGAGAAATATTTTCCTCCACTAGAGGACGCGTTTACAAAAATCTTCACCGTAAATATTAACAAGCTTAATAGAAACTAAACTGTCGTTGTGTATTTGACAAATGAAACAACAAACAAATGACATGAAAAATCATTGCAATGGATCGCAAAGCTGTTCGTCAAGATTTTAGCGGACGGCTGCCAAAAAGCTATTCACGTTTACATTTTAAAATGGTTGTCGAACAGTACTCTCGACGTGCTTTGTCGGGCATTCGAGTTTTGTTGTTCTGATGAAACATTGCTAATTAACGATGTTTATCTTAGCGTATGAACTACTTAAAACAGAAGGGACTGCTGCGTAATAATTGACTTCGGAGGTATACAACTAAATGTTTGGATTTTGCCTGTTGCGGATGCGACCAGCTGGTCCCAAAATATCATTTCTACCCGATACTAAATGGTTTTAAATTTTGGAACCAGCCGGTGCAGTATGCTCCAAATTGGAAATCAAATGTGTCGTATTCTTACTATAACTTAAAAATAAAGTACGCTACAATTACAAACTTTACTAACAAATGACTCCTCGTATAAGTTCATAAAATATTTTTCCCTTTACTTTCGTATTAAACATAAATCTTGCACGAAGTTGTACTTTGTAACAATTTGTACTTTCCATCATCATCGAAATGAACACAGTAGCAAAAAAGATCCGATATAAATCTTCAGTTTTGTAGCATTTGGTTAAACGGTTTTTCTTAGTTATAGGAATGTCGTCGAACAGATTTTCGTGTATTTCGGCAATGCTAATGCTGACGCAGTCCCTCGATTTGTCGCAATTATGCCGTCTCGCCTTTGAATGTTAAGAACGCATCGAACAAGAACAGCGCTCCTTCGATGACGGAGAGTGAGCCCTTGGCCAGTCCAGTATCACGGTCAGAAGAATTACGCATGACTTTATCGAAATAGTCGATATTTAACGCTCCTACCGTGATAAACAAAGCCACTGCTAGGATGCTGAAAAATAGATCCTGAAAAATTTCAATATTGTATTAGTATGAAATTCCGAATAATAAAAGACACGGACTCACAATAAAGAAAAAGGAAAAAATTTATTCATACAAAAGATATATTAATTTTATTCATCTACAAATTTCAGCATAAAACTTGAATTAATATCTGATAGATTTAATGCGTAAATTCTTCCATCGCAAGAATGGTCCTTAAAAGTTGAAGTAAATTTATGTTTCTGTGGATAATATAAAGCTTCTCGAAATGGGTGAAGGACGGCGAATGAACGCATTAAATTTGTTTATTAACATCTCGAGATTTTATAGATCAATCATCCCTGAGACTTAAATTAGCTTTACTCGTATTTCTAATATAAACGAAATACGTAAACTGGGCGTGCAGTCATTTTCGTGTCAACGGCATTGTTCATCTTCTATTTGCATTTTAATCTTTCAATACATACCACTCTGCGATTGATTGGCGTGCTCATAAACATCGCAGCGAAAAGTCCTATGAGGATGATCAAATATCCACCGAACGTTCCCATAGTTAACATCTCAATGTGATATTTCATTCCCCATCTGCTTGTATTGTAATGCAATCCTATGAGGATGCACACCAACAGCTGAAAGTCACAATAGTAATTTTAATAATAGTTTTTTGAAATAATAGAAAATAATTTCGGGTCATGATTTACAGTGTAGATAACTGTAATAATGAAATTATTCTCGGAAGAACAATATTTTGTACGCGCAGAAAAATTAAACAGTTAACTTTCCCATAAAAAATTGGATTCGAACCCAAGAAGACAATTTACAAATATTCTTATGATAAAGTATGAAAGGAATACTACAATAAAGTGTGTATTTCAATAAATCTGTAAAAATTCCAATACATTTATAATTTTATCATAAGTATGTTCATAAATTGTCTTCTGGGGTTGGAATCCAATTTTTATGGTAAAATTAACTCCTTCATTTTCCTGCCTGTAGTCTGAAGCCGTTGATCATTATATTAGAATTTTTTTTTTCTTTTTTAAAAGTATCTCATTTTCATTATAGTAACAAAAGTGTGTTAAATAGCGAATTAAGTTGCAGTTAGCTGATCCCACTAAAGGATCCCTGGTAATGATTAATTAAGCTCTTCGTTTTATTTAACTATAATCATGAAAGACTTCCGAGAAATGTGTAAATATAAAAGTTAAAATGTTACAAAATTTATGAGTTTACATATTTCTCCCGCAAGTGGGACGCTTTTGCATATTTGCGTATTTTAAGCTACCTCGACTTTGGTCTACTGGCTTTAACATTTTATTACTCTTTTCTCAATTATTAATTCCATATCAACAACATATTCCCAATTGTTTTATTGTTAATTTTTATTAAGTCGGTGACTTGAAATAAAGCGCTAAGTAAGCTTCGGTATCGGATTCGTATTAAGAATTTCAGTTGTATATAGGGAAAACAATGACGTTACTTTTTTCGCCTCAAACTACTTCTAACCCGTACCCTACTTCAACTGGTTGCTTTCAAACGATCAAAAGTGAACGGCGCCAGGGAGCGTTTACGAAATTAATGGGTCGAATAAAAATTCAATCAGCGTAATGTTTTAAACAAGTTCAAAGTGAAATATATAAAAAGAATATAATCTTCAGTAAAGGATCTAGATAAAAACCTATAAATAACTTTTTATATAAATACAAAAGTGTCTGATAAAAAATTATAAATTAGGTCGTTTGAAAATGTTCTTTATTATATGTGTATACCAAGAGAAATTTATTAGTAATTACTACTATTTTTTACAATGACTTGGAGATATGCGTAAATTTAAAATACGATATAATATTAAGAAAAGGTAAGAATTTTTGTTATTATTAGAAGGACAAATCAAATAAAATGAATATTTAAACGTTACATAAACTGTAAGGCTGATTCAACCATAGACTTATCTTATAGGGACTCAACATAACCTCAATATATCAACGAAAACTACTTAGACTTCAAATCTTAGGGATTAGATAAATTTGCATGGCTGATTGTATGGCGTTTTTTTTCTAATATCTATTTCCTACATTTTACTATATCACATTGTAAGGAATAATTTAAATACAGTGTGTAGCATCCAATGTAAAAGTAGTATACAAAACTTTTATAACCGTATCAAGGAAACGGCATTATTTCTAATCGTATCTAATCGACTTCTGACCTCAAACCGCGACATTTTAATGCATTCTCTCAAAAGTATAATCTGTTAGTATTTTTTATTAAATTGTTTGTCTAATGCAAGATTTATCTCTAGAACAATGTTAGAGAACACAAATTTACATTAAATTATTGCGGACATTTGTCAATGTTTATCACCTCATTCATCAAGGAGAAATTAACTCCTCAAGCTACGTTAAATTAATAACATTAATTCATAAATCGATATTACCGAGTTATAATAACGTTTCTAGACACGTTACACTTATAAAATACGGTATCATTAACATGCGAAAAACAAAGCACACAAAATATGTAACAGAATTAACCCATATTTTTTTATATCTACCTTAAATTTATTTAAAAAAATTTTAGGAAATGGACTATATTAATAATTAGATTAAATTTGTTTCCTATACACTATTTGATAAATTTTATATCCTAAATGACCTAAAACAAAATATTTGGTTACTTCCTTCACTGAGAAGAATATGAGAGAAAAAATTACCGTTTTTAACTGTATTTCAGATGTATATCCGTCTTTCAGTAAACAGAAATATTTCCTATAAAAAGCTGCAACTTTTACTGAAAGATGGATGTACATCTGAAACACAGTTAAAAACAGTAAACTTTTTTGTCACACTTTTCTCACTGTAACTACAAAATGTACAAATTTATTTGTATGCAAACCTTTTTTTTTCACGCGTATGTAAAGTAAGAATTTTTTCAAAGTTTTTTGCCATTTTCGAGGAAATAGCAAAATCAATCAACGGCCGTATATCATTGATTAGGAAAAAAATTCCCGCGCGGAGACGAATTACGTGTATCAGTGAGTACGCGATTATGTCACGTTCCATTTTTGAAGTTTGCCATTCACGTTGCCGATACCCAAGCAACGTGGAGCATTTATATACCTATGATTCATGGGACGTAGCGTAAACTTAAGCAATAATTACGTTTTGGGTCAATGCCAAATGTTAGAAAAAAACGCGGAGATGGCGGGTTTGGTATCCGAAAATAATTTGATGCTTCCGCGCGACGTTCGCGATGGCCAAGGTATCGCATTACGAATTCCCTTTTTTATCTTCCTTTTTTTTTCTTCTTCTCAGAAGTTATAAAGCTTTTCAATAAAAATTTAATTACGAATAACATTGAGCAATTCGCGACGGAGAAATGTAATTAAAAGCTACATGAAATTCTGTTTTCGTGATCGATAAGTACTTACCAACTCCATAAACTTTACGATGGATAATCTGGATACGTTTGCCATTTTGACTTATCTGAAATTAAACGAAGAAAACTCTAATTAGTTTGTAATTTAAAATAACGGGATAGTTCTGGGATATATTGTATTATACTTTACTATTATAGTGAATGTTACTATTTAAACAACTTTTATATCTGAAATTTGTTCATTCTTAATTAACAAGCAATTTTTAGTATTTGTGTTAAAAAATATAAAATTATTCGTTGTTAAATTTAGTTATTAAAATTTCTTTACATTGAAAATGGAAAGTTATTTCTTTTTAATTTAATTCACAATCGATAAAGGGTGACATTTGCATTATGATTGACTAATTCAAGACCTTTCCATTTACGGTTTAAAAGAGCACAGTGTTTATAAGAGGTGAATTTATTTAAGAATAAAAAGATGTTAGTTCTTTATACACGTAAATGAATTTTCTATAAATAATGATAAAATTAATTCCAAAATTAAAAAATTATAAATCTCATAGTGATAAATTTAAAACGAATGAAAAGAATTCAAATTATTATTATAAATTTGTTATTAAATAAAAATTAATACTATTTGTTATTACAATTAACAACAAATTGTATATAGAATACTGTATTGAAACCTCAAAGCAATTATTATATCATTTATAACAAGATAAAGACATTCATGCTTTATTAGACACTGAGTCATCAGATGACTTCAGAGTGCAATTATTTATTCGTATATGATTAAACTATCTGCCGATAGAAACAAATCAACATTAATACCACATATTAGCAAGCTTATCAATAATTAAATTAGTAACTCCTTCGGGTCTTAAAACTAAAATCTAATATCTCTGAACATGTTTCAGCCACTTTTCCTAAAATAATTAACAACTGCATTACTCCTTTTCACTTTTCTTCCCTTAGTAAATAGATTGAGTTTAATTTATCAGAGTAAACGACACCGGACGCGTCACATTGCACAATATGCTCAATTATATAAACAAGATTATACGACGAGTTTATGTACACTGAGAACAGAGTTTCATTAAAAAGTACCATTTTCTGTAATACTTTGAACTTCAGCTGAATAGTTTTATAATAATAATTATAAGTGGTCAATTTCATGTATATATATTATATATTTAAAGCTTTACTTTAAAGACTTTAAAGAATATAGATTAAAATGAGAAACAAACAAAAAAGCTACGAATTATAGTTAAAAAAACATGTTTCTTCAGAGTGCACTTATCTGATGATTTATGCAATAAATTTCAATACTTCATTTTTCTGTATGTCAATGAGTTGAAACGTGGAACTTGGCACATGTAATGTTTATTAAAAAACATGATGACAAAGAATTATCAGCAGATTTTGGCAATTCCTATAAAACCTTTTTAACCTTCTTTTTAGGGTAATTATTCAACTGTCCTACAATTATTGATATTAACATATCTCTTCCCAAATTTGTCAAAAAATTATTGCCCTTTAACCGTTTAAAAGATAATGGCTAAAGATTAGTAAAAAAAAGGCAGTATTTCGCGAATATCTTTTAATAGAGAATGCAGTGCTGAATTTTTCTTGAAGAATCGTAATTATTTTGATACTCAATGGAAATTTTGAGAATCACCCCAAATTTTTTACCTTAGACCCGGACTCATTTCAGTCCTATTATATTCTGAGTATTATTCTCTCAGTGTATCTTTTTAAGCTAATTACAATTCAAAATAAAAAGAAAAAAAAACAGTAGTGGATTACCTAATAAAACACATTTGCTAAACACTCCTTTTTAACCCATTTAGATCATTATCTTTTAAACGAATAGAAAGCGACATTTTTTTACATTCGTAGCTAGGGCGAAGAAATACATTGATTTCACATGTGAAACCAACCCCTAAGGAGGGGTTTCCACCGAATGATTACCATTTCCATAGATCCGTACATAACCGCTAGACTGGCGCCAGGAAAAGGGCGTTTGTAACAGGACTAGACTATTGACGAGGCTCGCACAATAATAATATTACGTTACAATGCGCGCCGATCATCGTGATATTTTTATCTGGTGAGTCAGCCAAATCGTAAGACACGATGTCCACGGTAGTAAAGCTTTTCGATCAAACTCGACCTAAATATTTTGTTTGTAATCCAAATTTGTTTGACCCGCAATCCAGAATAATGCTGAAGACTTTAGGAACTGACGAACAATAGTGCCATTCAGTCTGGCAAGAAAATTATCGAAAAAAAATGAGGAAAAAAATGAAGTGCACTACTAAATTTCTATTTAAGTTAGACATACTGTTTGGCCAATATTGGGATAAGTAGAAATTATAATTATCGTAGCCAAACAAATTGATGTGAGTCGAATTTATGAAAACTATCTAGCTACTTGATTCAATTTACATACACTGTATAGCTGATTCAGATATACAAATGGATCTAATCGTCAACGCAGTGAAATGCAAATAGTTTTCGTTGACATATTGAGGTTATGTTCAGTCCCAATAAGATAAGTGTATGGTTAAATCAGCCATACAGTTTATGCAACGTTTAAATATTCATTTTAGTCGAAATAATATCTATGTCTTTCTGCAAATAGAATAAATTCTTACTAAATTATTTAAAAATGGCTAGATAAACTCATTTATCTACCAAAAGGAATACTTTTTTTCCGT
>JABFPN010002983.1:0-19709 GCA_022817305.1 Leptoteleia sp. ZL-2020
CAGTTTAATTTACTATCCAGATAGTTCAAAAAATTATCCAGATAGTAGTGTGCTCTACTATCCACAGATATTAAAGTTTACTATCACAGATATTCAGAAAAACTATCTAGATCATTATTTTAACTATTTCTCTCAGTGTAGAAGTTACTATGCTCTGAGTCTATTTAATTTGTCATCCCCCTAGATAATAGTTGGAAGTGACTAGTTATTCAATTATAATTATGGTTCACCTTTAATTTAAAGGAGTGACAACATCAAGTTGATGCAAAATTGACACCAGAAATTACATCTGAAATAGAATAAACAGATCTTAGAAAGTAACAATAAAATTGTCTTTCGCTTCTAAACCACAAAAAGAAGTAGAACTTCTTCGGGCTTCAATGGTATAGAATGTTACACATGAAGTTGGCAACTATTGGGTTTACCCCTCCGCAAGAAGTTTCACTTAACCTCGACGCAACTAAAACTATAAACTGTAACTAAATTTAAACGATTTTACAAACTTATGATTGTATTATTAAAATTAAATTCAGCCCCGCCTTAAAAGTCAGTCATAATAAAGCAGGAAAATAAAGAAAAATTAAAACGGGATTCCAACTTGGCGATACTTGGAGTCAATACGGATTTATTAAAATCGATATCTCCTTTTATTAATTAAATAACAAGGCAAAGCGGCATAGAAGGATTTAAGGAAAAAGGAAAGAAAAAAAAAAACGTTTTGTCGATTTAATAATGATAATACGGAACAGGGTGATTAAATTAAAAGTCGCATTTGTGAAATGAAAAATGATCGTAATCCAACGGAGGCTATCTCGTTTACAATCGCGAAAGTACTTGGCGCAGTCGAGGAGCACTTATACGTGTTACAATATCGCGAAGTACTCGGCACGATGGGGACAACACTTTGTCGTCCGGTGCGATAAAATATAAGGCTCCGGGCACAATTTCGATGATGAATGAGATGTGTAGCGCGCCGTTGTTGGCGTAACTATTTTTCCTTTAATGTTTCGATGCCGCGCACAGGCAGCCACGTGGCGCACACGTCGATTCGTATAAATCACTTTACTCGTTTTTATAAAGTCCTGAAAAGAAAAAAAAAAAGAAAAAATAACGTCTTTATGATGTCGTACGCACTGCTCCTAAATGCACGTAAGCCGATCAAAGTGTCTTTATATCTTGATAATGTCTTGTAAAACAGATCCCGTCTTTACCGCGTAATTGTGCTATGATGAAATATGGTATTTCATTACGTCACGTGTTTTAAAACAACTCAATTTGCTGTTTCGAGCTTATATATGGCTTCCCTGGTTGAAACTGTATTTGCCCTGATCTGGAATCCATGTTAATAGATTGGGTAATGATGTAACTAGGGTAGGATTTGAAATCCATGTTAACAGCTAAGTACTGGTGTAAATAGGGTAGTGGAATGGCCCTGATCAGGCATCCTAATTAAAAATAATTTGGGTCCTGTCTATTAGGTCCTGATCTGGAATTCATGCTATTGTATGGGGTACTGGTCAGGTTGCCCAATTGGTTATTATATATAGATATAACATAGGGCAATGGAATGGCCGTAACCAGGCTTCCTACTTAGGTACAATCAGGTTCTATTAGGTTTTGAATTGGAATCCATGTCACAAGTTACTGATCAGGTTGCCAAGGCAATTATATATGGGTGTAACATGGGCAATGGAATAACTCTGACCGGGCATCCTGATTAGGCACACTTGGGCCCTTTTGGGGCCTAATGAGGAATCTATGAAATAAATGTTGAAAAGTTTAACCGATAGAATTTGAAATTTCATTTCCCTAATTTATCTATTATTTATATCTAAATTCCATGGGTAGGTCACAAATGGCCGATGCTGTAACATTAAAATGTTTTCGGGTTATATCAGGGCCTGGTTAGGAAATCTTAGTAAAAACTAAAATGGCTTGTTATTTTATACTTTACACTATTGTACCGATAAAAAATTGCATAAAATCGCTCATCCTCTTCAATAACGTTTACCTCTTGTTCAAATAAATACACAAAATTTTCCAATTCGGATAACGAACAAATTAAAATATTATAGTTGAATGTCCGCAGAGGGTTTGCTTTAATTTTGTATGAAAATAATATCGCAAATACTGCTGCCGGAAAAACGTGACAATGCATCTCGTTTTTCAGCGGAGCAATTGTTTCCCTTTTCCCGAGGATCTCGGTGTGTATCATCGGAAGCATTTGAAATCATTGTCATTGACAAAAGAGATAATTGTTTGCGGTCCATTTTCGCAACTTCGAGTCGTACTTCCGTTTCCTGTTTCACGTCAAAGCTCGCGAGTTTTTGATCGAACAATATCACGTGGTGCGTTAATGCGTGCCGTTAAAAAATTCTCGCTTCCAGTTTTGCCAACCGAAATCTTGACGTGCAAAATTGCATTGCTTTCGCGCGCGGTAAAAGTCAGATCCGTTTAGATTTAATTACAACAAAAGCAGTTCCCACGGTATCAAATTATATCCGTATTTTAATGGATCTTATTAAGTTTCAAATGATTTTACCAAATCCGATATGTTTAGATGTAATCCGAAGAGATTATGGAAATTAATTTAATTTATTATAATCTAATCGAATATATAATGAAATCGGATACGTCACATGGACGAGGTGATTGACACGAAATAATAATAAAAAAAAAACAAGACAACATTGATTTGCACTCTGCAACATTGAAATCTCAGGTAGAATGTTTGGAAACATCCAAGTAGTCGTTTTTTTTTTGGGATGAATATTCTAAAACGATGGTCGAAACCCTCTAGAGATCAAAAATCGTTTGGAAACTCTTCCCTTTCACCAACAGTTTTAGCTTTGGAAATCGAATTGAAATCTTTTGGTTGGAATCAAAGAAAGTGCGAGGAGACTCTTGAATCTGCTCCTCTGCTCTCTGTACCTTCGCAAAATCTTGCATACCACTTGAAATCGTTCTTGTGACTCACTGTATCATTCTCATAAACACTTTGAAAAACTTCTGCGGCATTTATATGACACTGATATAATACTAATGTGGCAGTAATTTACTCATATAGTACTAATATGATACTAATGTGGTGTTAATATACTCATGTGGCACTAATCTGATACTAATGTGGCAGTAATATACTCATGTGGCACTAATATGATACTAATGTGGCAGTAATATACTCATGTGGCACTAATATGATACTAATGTGGCAGTAATATACTCATGTGGCACTAATATGATACTACTGTGGCACTAATATGATACTAATGTGGCAGTAATATACTCATGTGGCACTAATATGATACTAATGTGGCAGTAATATACTCATGTAGCACTAATATGATTCTACTGTGGCATTAATATGACATCATATAGAATAATATAATTGTGTCTCAACCGACACTACTGTCACGATATGATTCTAAACTAATCGGATATGACAGGGATTTAACACTAACGTAGCAAGAAATCGAATTTATGACACTATGTACCTCAGGAGTATTTTTTCTTGAAATAATTTTGTTTTTATACTTGAATCAACTTGATATTATATTTAATTTAATAATAGATATATAATAATAATTCTATCATGAAACTAGGATAAACATTTTTTTTCACAATTAAGATGTTATTGTACAATTAACAATTTTCCCACGTATTAATATATTTTGATCTTCTGATTTCAGGATGAAAAAAATCAAATATTGACCACCAATGCCTGGCTGAAACTGGTGAGTTTGAATTCAATTGCGTGTTACAAAATATTTTTTTTCTGATTAAATTTGATTGTTGTATAAATTTAAGCCACTGGCAAAAGTTGAGACGGGCTATTTTCGCTCGGCGTGTTATAGGGGATAATGAAACGTCAAAATGATATGCCCGGCAAAAATGAACCTTAAACTTGCGCGGATGAAATATATCCCTTTTAGTCAAATTATTTTGTAATAACGAGTAACGAATATTATTTTTTTATGCGCTTCCATAAAAGTGTGGATACTTTGTTCAGTTTTTATTTTACTATATATTTTCGGTAAAAAGCTTTATAATTCTCTTCTTCTTCTCTTTCATTACTTTTTTAATACGCACGGTAGATCAATTTATTTCGAGACATAAAACTTGCATTACAAACATGCCGCGTTAGTTTGTTCTTTTCTTGTTACATTTTCATATGAATTTTTTTACAACTGCATGCAAAATCAAATTGATTTTAATTATCTTATTTCGCAAGCTTTTTAATACGCGAATTACGTTCGGAAATTGATTTTCAGTATATTTTTGCTTGCTCTTGTATTAAAATATAACTTGATTCAATTTCTTGTAATTTTCTTTGAAAAATATAATTCATTCATGTAATACCAAATTAAATCGGATAACGTTATTTTTTAACATGGTAATATTTCTATATTGCGATAAATTTAATATTAAACAACATTATTGATTTAGGCATATCTGCAAAATGTGTAAATTTTGTCCATTAACAATATTAATAATTATAATCATGAAAGCAACTTTTATAAAAGTATTTTTAAGCCAAAACCCACCAAGGGAATTCAAAAGTTTACTATTATTTTTAGCAATAATTGTTACTAGAAATATTCATATTTTTAAATTTATTTTTAAATCAGTATCAAAAATAATAACGTGCATTATTACTGCTTTCTTAGTCTCATAATATATAATAAATTTAATTTAAAATCCATCCCGTTATTAAATTATCGTAACAATTTGCTTCAACTATTTACGGCACAATAAAAATAATGTAAATATAAATGTACTCAATTAATAAAGGTGCATCAATTAATTAAATTGCATAATTTAATTATGAGTTGCATTCGTGATTAAATTATCTTCTAATTAAATAGATGAATATCATTATAGTAATCGAGAACAATATTATTTTTATCAATTGGACAAGCCGACACGGCGACTTTTTACTCGTCTTCGTTCGGAACGTTATTATAATTTCACTTAAATCATGTAATCATTATTTTTATACAAATATCATAATTGAAGTAAAACAAATTGATTGATATTAGATGGAAATTATATTTAATTCGAACCTGCAAAATGAAATCATATCTGATTACATTTTACTTATAAACAAGTCATAGCTGAGTCATAGTTGAGTCATGTTGGAGTCATTACGAAGTCATTTCAAACCATTATGTATATTCATAATTATTTTTATGGAATTTTGATTTTGTTCCGTTTTTGACATGGTTGAATCATGATCATATAAGATTGAGACAATATATAATCATAATTTTATACGTTAAATAATTATAAAGTCAAATTGTAATTATGAATTCAAAAAAATTGTGAATTTAAATCATGTTTGAACTTGACGTTATCATGATTAAATTATGACGCGATCATAATTTAACCACATTCAAAATGTAACGTTATCAAAATTTCATATAAAAAATTATGATTCTACGTCATACCTTAAAATGAATGGGATATAACTCAATAATGACTCAACTATGACTTGTTTATGATTAAAGCGTAATTAAATTGTAATCTCAATTAATCATACTTCTTTTAACCTAGAAAATAATAAACAGCTACCTTAATCAATTTTATTTAAAGGAGCATGTACTAAGAAAAATGGGAATATCAATAATCATTAATTTTGACACCGATTTAAGGATATATTAGAAAATTTTATTTTATCTATAAATAATAGTAAAATCATAAGATTCTACAATAATTTTCAATTGGCAAATACTAAAAGTTGCATTTTAGATTACCAACTTTACTCTTTTTAATATTTCTCTTTTTTTTATAAATTGATATAAAAATTGTTGCATCCCAAATATAACCAAATATTAGCAAACAATTTTTCTCCGCGTGTCACTTGACTTAACGTTAATTAATACATACTTTTTGTAAAATAAAACTGTAACAGCCAAAAGTGAGGGGCTGAAATATTGCTTTCGACGAGGCATGATTTTCCGCAAAACAGTCGCGATTTTGACAGAAAGTTCGATAAATTTTTTAATGCCCACCGTCGACCGGGGTAAAATAAGATTCATAAAAATAGACGGAACAAACATCCGCGCCGGAGTCAAAATATATACATATATAATCCCGTTATTATTCGTAAATTTTTCGACCCGACCAAATTTCACGACTGTCATTACTGGCGAGACACTTTTGACTTGTCAAATTCGACCGAACACTTTTGCATTCCATAAAGGGTCGCAATAAAAATTGCACCATCAACTAAATCCGACCGAGTAGCGCGTTGTAACGCGCGGTTCGATATCGTTCATGTCATACGTGAAATTCCCGGTGACATGCCAAGCAAGGTATTCGGGTGGGCAGCGTCGTGACTCGGCAGCCGCGGTCGAGTTTCAATCATCATTGTCAAATTCGACATTTTAACATCAAGCATCGCCCCGTTATTGCGCAAATGTGTTACTTGCCGGGCGACTCAACTTTTTCTGCAGTTTTCCTTTCCTTTTTTCTTTTTTTTTTTTAACCGCTTCAATTGTCAAATAAATAAACCACCTGAGAACAATGGCCGCGAACAAAAGCAGCCGAAGGTATTTATTTATTGCCAGCTCACTCAATTACATACGAGCTAAACGCGCGAAACACCTAAATGGAACTGTAAAAGCAATATTGAGTAGTTGCTGCTGTGCGGTCCTGGTCGATTAAAGTGTTATCGCTGCGAAATCACAGATGGAATTAATCGTAACTTTGATTTTGAAGGCGCAACGTCAAAGCTGTCGGCCGTGAAACCGTTTACAACATGGCATCGATGGGATTAATGATTGTTGCTGTATTGCAGTTTAGTTGAAAAATAATGGGAAATTAGTTGAAATTAGCAAGATTAGTCCGACTGAAATTTGGAATTGATTCTACTAAGTTTGCTAAACTGGCTAGGATTCATTGCAAGGTTTGCTAGGGTTGCTTAATAGCTACCAGGTTTTGCAAAATTGCTGAGTTATTTACTAGGAATTCTTGACAGGATTGCTAGGTGGCTTGTTAGGTTTGTTCACTAACCTTGCTAAGCTTGTTTACTAGTCTCCTTAGGTTTTCTTACTAACCTTTCTATACTTACTAGGGTGCTTACTAGTTTTGCTAGTATGGTTTATTGGGCTTGTCAACGTTGTTTACTAGATTTGTTAGGATTGCTTACTAAACTTTCTTACTTACTAGTTTTGTAGGTTTGCTTACTAATCTTGCTAGGATTGCATATTAGGATTCATTGCTATCCTTGCTCAGTTCTCTTACTAACCTTGCTAGGATTGCTTGTTAAAATGCATTGCTATCCTTGCTCTGTTATCTTACTAAGCTTGCTAGGATTGCTAGCTTCTTTTAGGACTTGCCAGAATTGCTTACTAAGCTTGCTAAACATTTTAGGGTCACTCACTAATATTTATGGTTTGCTGCTGCTGGGCTCACTATGCTTGCTAAGATATTTTATTCGGTTTACATACTAGAGTTACTAGGCATATTGATAATAAATTTAGATTATTTAGTAGCTAATACAGCGTTCCATTATGAGTGGTTTCAGTGAAAGATTTATATTCTTTTCAAGACCCAGTACATCTGTAACATCTTCTTGTATAATGTATGGACTGACTATTGGAAGATCTCATCTTTACAGACATTCCTTGGCCAAGACAAGACGTTTCCTCATTGTCCTCGCTGCACAGACGACGGACTCGAGTAATATCTCTTTTCATCTTTGAGGAATGGTATCTGAACTTGCGGTCTTTCAGGAGTCGAATCAGCATCTTTAGACCCCTGCCCCTTCCTTTCCCCCATCGAGTTTGATTAGAGTTTTAGCTCTTTGTATGTTCCTTTCAATGCTTAACAGTAGATTGACTCGATAAGTCCCATCTTTAGCGTTCGATCTGTTATGTTGGATTCCATTAGAATTTAGTGACTTCACCAAAAAGTAATTCCAATTCCTTCAACTAATTATATTTGCAAACATTATTATTTTTACTTTCGATCGGATCAAATCGTATTTAAACACAGCCCAATTCATCCCCCTCGGTAAGAAAATATTCCTTCGAATCAAATTTTCATAGATTCGACGCTCATTTTCGACCCAACGTGCTTTTAATATAGATCCACCCTGTCCCAGGGAATCCATAGAAAACAGAAGGCACTCCCTTCAAGCTTTATTTACATGATGCACACTCGCCTTGGAAAGTGTACCAAGATTTTGTTGACTTGTGGCGCGGGGGGGGGGCTGTCATAAGAAACGCGTATCCGTTTCATCTCTATGAAACGCGACCGTATCGTCAAGATGAAAGCAGCAATCCAAGTACGAAGGCGTTGTTACATCGGCGACTGCGTTAGCGAAGGGGCAAAACAACCGTGCAAACAGCTGCGGGGTCACGTGCACGTCACGTTCTCTCAAATCATCTCAAATCTACCGTTATACGAGGTATATAGCATGTAGCATCGCTCGCTAACTCCGCAGCCAGACAGTTTTATCCCGCGCGACTTGCGCGCCTAGTTGGGCTTTTCCCTTTATGCACGGCGCAAGATATTGCCGTAGCCCGAATCAAGGCCGCGCTGCTCGTGTGATGTAACGCGAATGCATAAAGGAGACCTGGTAATGGATTCTTCGTGTCATTGGCGGAATTCAATTAAGTAAAGTATTTCACTTTGGAGACGGGAGGTGTCCATTTGGCCAGACCGTCAACGTTTAACGCGCGAATATCTTGATTAGTAAGTTAGCATTGAAAAAAATACATAACTGCGGTATTTAAATATTTAAAACGCGGAGTTTTATTGATCCAGTTAGGTTTCAGACTGATCTGGTCAGACTTAATAAGATCTGCAGTGTGTTCCAACTTAATCCCATATGAAGAATCAGGGTAAATCTGTTTCTTTTATGATCTGATATTTTGATTATCTGATCCAATCAGATGTTTCGATTCCCCGCCAAATCTTCTGTCATCTTTCTAGACCTGATTGGATCGATTAGAAACTTTCATCACCGAACCAAATCAGATTATGTGGTCTTATACTTAATTTGACTCTATCTTTAGTGTGATCTGATTGTATCTTAAAGTTGATATGTTGATGTCTTATAACTTTCTATTCTAATTGTATTATATTTGATCTGTTTGCACCATGTAACTAATCTGATCATAAAGGTTTTTATTCTATCTAAATCATATGTCTTATGTAGTTTTGAATCGTAGTTTGAATCTGATTAAACCTATTCTATTTTATTTTCGGTAAATTAGATATTGAATTGATCAGGTACTACCATATCCAAGTATTATCAGATCCGAGTATTATCAGATGTGAGCACTGTCACATCCGCGATCTATCAAATCCAACCATTACAAGATCTGAGCACTACCAAATCCGGACATGATCAGATCGAGTACTATCAGATCAAGGCCCTATCAGATCAGTCTTTATAAGATCCGAACACTAGCAGATCTGGGAACTATTAGATCAACCAATATAAGATCCGAACACTAGCAGATCCGGGTACTACCAGATCAGCCATTATAAGATCCAAACACTAGCAGATCCGGGTACTGCAGGTCAGCCATTATATGATCCAAACACTAGCAGAACCGGGTACTGCAGGTCATCCATTATAAGATCCGGCCACTATTAGATCAACCAATATAAGATCCGAACACTAGCAGATCCGGGTACTATCAGATGAACCATTATAAGATTCGAACACTAGCAGATCCGGGTACTACCAGATAGGTTTAAAATATTTTTGATCTCAATGAGGGTATATGAACATATGTCTCATTTTACCAAATAAAATACGATGATATCTAGTATAGAAATTACTATTTAAATCAAATATAACTATAAAAGATGAGTTCCAGCATGTGAAATGCCACATGAGAAATAATTAGCATTAAAAACACCGCAGGGTTCATGGATTTTAAACAAACTGATCTCTAGTCTATTTAAATTTAATCAGATCTAAAGTTTAGTTCCAGAACCAACATTGTTTTCCTATTTTCCCACAATTTTTAACCGAAGCTCGTGCGCCAAATAATTTGAATTTTTGCTTCGCCCTTACTCAATTACTCGACTTAATGATTTTTAATTAAACTAAAGTGTTGCATAGTGTGATTATCTAAGGAATATTTAATTTCAAAGCCCGCTCGATTGTTCCTGTCGGAGGAATGTGTTTTCTTTACAAGATTTCAGTGTTAATGGAAGGTTTCGGCCGAATGCAATTTTAATTAAATCCGTCCAATGCTCGGTCGCTTTATTTCCCATTCAAAATTATCGGACTTTATTCCCGGTAAACAAGGTCTTTATTCCGCGAGCGCGCGGTTGTGATTTTCGCCCGAACACACGAATATATTAATGTCGCCCTTTCAGCGGATCGAGAGAAGAATGGCTGAATTATTTCGCCGGTCAAAAAATATCGCGATGGCATATATCTTTCCCGTCGGAATAGCCTCTTATTTATTGCTTAATCCCATTCTCCTTCGTATCACTTCCCCTACTTTTTTGGACCCGGACGTTCGCTTTGGTTCGCGTTGATTTATTATTGCAAATTAAAGAATGGCCAATATAAGTGGAGGGGTAATTGAATCCCGGAAGCGCGGCAACGTAACGATGCTTAATAAAGTGCCTCGCGTCTGCTTTCAATATCGCTACTTTCAGCGACGTTGGACCGGAAACACGAAAGTGTATGCTCGCGTGCAAACGTTACATAAATTTCATGCACTACGCACGATTACTTACGACATGAATCTTGCGCAGTTGTCGGTTCAATAGCCATCGATGCGAGATCCGCCTAGATAACTATAAAATGCGAAAAATAACGTAAGATACTTTTCTCTTATTTATCAGCGGTTGGTTTGTGAAATGTAAAAAGTACGAATTCGATATTAATTGTTGGGAAGAAATTAATTGAACTGATCAGATAATTATTTTTTTAATTTTATTTTGTATTTTCTTGTTGAAATAGGTAAATGCAATTCGGAAAAATATTTTAAATATGTTTACGTTTCAATGGAATAAGTATAGTACTTATTTTCAAATTGAAAAAGGAACTTTAGTAATACTGTACTAAAATTTTGATTTGTTAGAATGTTTAGGAAACAGAGAAAAAAACCCTGTTTTCTTTAGATTTTTATATGTTCACTTTGCTAGCAAGGTTTTCTTTTTCTACTTTGTTAACACGTCTTAATCTTAGGGTTCTAACACGGTAATGTTTAGAGTACTTTTTTCAGTGTAACGTTTTTGTAGATCTTCATAAGATCTTGTCAAAATTGGTTAAATTGTTCAAGAATTTTAATCCGATCTATTCAAATCAAATTTCGGTCTTATGAGAGACAGATCCCGATCATATGAGAGATAAAATTTGGTCATATGAGACAGATTTCCCGTTCATATGAGGGACTGATTCCGGTTATGCGAGAAACAAATCCTGGTCATATGAGGAGCAGATCCTGGTCATATGAGACAAGTATTTCGGTCATATAAAACAGATTTCCCGGTCAAGTGACGGACTGATTCCGGTTATGCGAGAAACAAATCCAGGTAATATGAGAAATAACTCCTGGTCTTGAGACAGATTCTGGTGATATGAGACAAGTACTTTTGAGAAAGAGATGAGAAACATATCCTGGTCATATGAGACAAATTTGTCAGTCATATGAGAGACATGTCTTAATAGATTTTTTATTTCCAAATTCTTGTCATCTTGTCAGATTTGATTAAATTTTTTCATAAAATTTATTTTTTCGAAATCATTTGATTTACATCTCGTTTCTTCAGTTCTATAGATCTTCCAAAAATTTAGAAATCTGACCTGTTCTACAGTTTTTTTTTTTTCAGCACATTTTTATAATACATTTAAAATATTGATTATAAACATTTATTCGCCAGTTTAAGTACAATAATTATATTACCGACAATTACGAAAAATATCGTTATCAACTAGAAAATTATGTGATCGCCTTCATCGGTCAATTAGTGTAAATTACAACAAATTTACAGCTAAATGTTGAAAACAAGTAAAACTTGTTTGTTTGCGGTACATCAAACGACGACTATTATCACGACGCGGCACGCCAACAGCAGCTAGTGAAAGAAGTGTTTACGTATTAAATCCCGTGTATAAAAAGATGACGAGGAACACATCAAAGAGCGCCGAGAAAGATTGAATCAAAGCTTCGTCTTCGAGTGGCCAGAGAGAGGGGGGAGGGGGGGGGGGTGGTCGGAATTGCGCTGATGACTAGAAGCGAAGAACGGTTACGAGTTTAAATGGCGATGAGACACATAAATTGTGTGTTTTCATCTCAAAATTTCTTTTGATCCGCGGAACAAAATGCAAGCGTCTTCTCATTTGACTTTTGTTCGCCGCTTGCATTCGTTGATGTATCATCTTTTATGATTTACACCGCGCGCCCGACCAGTAGCGTGCGCGTGGATTCGCTTTGAAATTCATATTTTGGGGAGCTTGGCTGCGCGTCGCACATTTCGTCATAATGATTTAACAATGAAGATAAATCGATTAGTCATTGTTATGAATAATTAGCTTATCCTTTGTGGGCACAACTATATCGGGCCGTATTTGTGTACAATTATTCATAGACTTGGATAGGAGTTCGAGGAGGGGGGAGGGGTAAACATTCGCGGATGTTGCTTTTTGATTTTTAAATTTCCGATGACGATATAAACATAAACAAAGATCGTTCGACAACATAGCAAAGGGCAAATTAGCAAAATAAAAACAATAACAATGTTTGTTATTTTTATCGCTCATAAGATTCCAATTTTGCATTTAAAAATAAAAGGTAATAAATTTTTGCATGATTCCCGTCGTGTAAAAATATAAAAAAGAATTATTTGTCAATATGAGAAAAGTAAAATTAACGAAACAAAAACAATAATAATATTTCTTATTGTTTTTACTTGTTTAAGAATTATTCTTTGCATTTGAAAAGAAAAGAATATAAATATTTGATGGAACTGAAGAATGTGACGTTTTTAAAATTGAGCATATAAAGAATATAATGTTTGTAAACACCTAGAAGGTCAAATTAAGGAAATAAAAACAATAATATTGTTTGTTTACATCGAAAGAATACAAGAATTGATGTAAATATAAAACAAAAACAATATCTGTTTATATTTTGTATTTGGAATAACATTCCATTTTTCAGTACCATAAATATTTGTTAAAATCTTGTATTTTAAAATGTTTTATTGTTCAGTTCTTTTCGTTCTTTAAATGTTTTCGAATTTTGTTAAAAAATACTAAGGGCATTAAAAAATTTCATTAACGCTGCAATTAAATTATAACCTCGATAGTTCGAAGAGAGAAAAAAATGTCAATTTTTAATAAAAAGTTTACTAGTTTGGCATTGTACTTGGAGATTATCATTATATGGCAAACTAAATTATGAAAATTTATTAAATCAGTTTATTAAAAATTGTAATTCCATGTAGTTTTGCAGAATTTAACATTTTGTTTACGAAATTTTAATTTCGTATTCATTGAAGAAAAATGTACTTACTTTAAGAAAACTGTACAAAGAAAATTTTCCTATTAAAACTAATAGAAAATCAATTAAAAATATGAATATTCAGTTAGTATACAATAAATTTAAGCTTTTATATTAAAAGGAAATTGATTTTATGATAAATCTTATTTCAGATAATACTAAGCAGATTTCTATTTATTATAAGAATATGCCCATTTGTAAATATACACGCCTAGTTCAGCTGTCATCGTCGCAGTTTTGTTTCGGTCTGTGTTCCATCCGTGTTAAACTATTTACGATCGGTCAGTGATGTTTAATTAATTATATTGTGTTTGCAAATTTCAATATAAATTTGTGCTTGCAACAATTAAAGAGATGATACTTACTTTTAAATATACATATTTTCATATGTAGTGTGGATATGTATATATGTATATGTACTTCATGCAATTGTTAGGTTAAATTTGTATCATCTGTTGAATATTCTTAAACTCAAACTATTTTTATTCTTTTCTTGAAAAAAAATCCGTTTGATATAAATGGAATTATTCTTTACATAAATATATGCTGTATAAGAATGATTTATTCTTATTATAAATAGAATTTCGTTTTGTCCATATAATGAATGGAAATCCTATTTAATATAAGAACATTCTATTACTCTTAAATAGACAGTTTTGTGAGTGTAATTTTTAATAATCTTTTTTCTCCGTGCACCTTCGTCCAACAATATTCAAAGTTTTTCTTTGGTTTTCCGCTTTTCAGTGGAACCTCGAAAATCCAACAAAAAAGAAAAAAAGAAAAGGATAAGCGACAAATTTGAATGGCCGAAATTGCGAAAATAGACCCTCGTAGAATTTCCATTCCACTATAAATTCCAACAATGCACTCAATCCCCGTTTTCATAAATCAAAATACCTGCCAATTTGATCGCAAAGTCAACGCCGACTCTATCGCAATCATTATCAGCCTGGCTGATTGATTTGGCGAGCATTCAAGTCGCATCGGCGTAGCCTCGGGGGTCCGATTCTTTGATTAGAGACTGCGACGTTGCTTGCCGATAAGGACGTCGAAGGTGTTTAGCGGCGACACACGAGAATATCGGCTTGACAAAATGTAAAGGGGGGGGGGTAGTCTTGCGGGGGGTTCAGCAAAGTGTCAGTCGTTAATAATTACGCGAATGTAGTTTTATCGCCCGGGGCGATAGCGCGTCGACTGCGATTAACGGGCGAAACCCGTCGTGCGAGCTGCAGTCAAGTAGTTTACACAGAGGCAAACTTAAGCGAGCCGGTGGTATCACATCGAGTGGTCTCGCTCGATCGATCGTACGAACCCCGATTGGGTAACGAATTTTTAAATATCCACGATGAGGTTCGGCGAGTCGCTCATTTGTCGGCTATATAGGTTACCTACATTCGGCCCCCGATTTATTTCATTATACAGTGGCCGCGGCGCACCAGCGATCCGCTTTTTCCCTCGGCTTTACATTATCGAATAACTCTACGTCCGATATATCAAATAACGTTCCGGTTACAGAAGCACGTTTGCAGTTTGATTGCGCGCTTCAAACGTCTCTTCATCAAAGAAACATCTGCGCGAGTTTTAAGGGAATTTCCAACCGCTTTTTTTTTATCGACGGTGCGGGCTTTTTAAATTTCATTTCATTTCAATCGAGGAGCTTGGGGTGGGGCCAAGCTTGGGCCGAGCTTGGGCCAAGTTTGGCCAAGATTAGTGGATCTTTTTCTGCCGGTATTGAGGTATTTTTGGGATGGAACACCAGTTAGTAAATTTGGTTCCAAGTTGGCAATCAATGTTGAGGATTAGGTTGGTTCAAGGTTGTGCCAAGTTTGGACTAATCTTGGCAGGAAAGTTGGCCCAAAACTTGAGCCAACCTTCTAGAATTCATGGTACAAAGATTGTTCCAAACTCGTGACAGAAAACCCAAGTAGAAATCTAGTGTGGAACTAGATGTGGCCCTGATTCGTTTCCCACATTTCCAAATCGGAGCCCAAGAGGAACCTTATTTGTTATCCACACGGAGAGGAAAGATTAATAAAAATTACTGACATTGTTGGTAAACCGAGAATTTTTTTTATATTTTAATAAATGACATTCACAGAACGTGTCTGTTTTTATTCGCCTAATAAATTTTGCTTAGAAAAATTCGCCGTTGTTGAGAATCGAACACCGCACCCATTGAAGTGTTCTAACACCTTGACCATTAGGCTACCGCGACACTCGTAAGATTCAACTAATCAGAGCCCATTTCAATCATAAATGGCTTTAACTCTGTTATTCTGATTTTGTCCTGAAATAGTTTCCACATTTATTCCATTATGGCTAAATTTGGAATATCTGACCCGATCAGTAACCATTTTTTAAAATAATAAAAAATGCCCAATTAGTTAACCTTGCTTGGGTCAGCTTTGGACGCCATGTTGTTTAAAT
The DNA here is from genome assembly GCA_022817305.1 of Leptoteleia sp. ZL-2020. Classification (NCBI taxonomy): domain Eukaryota; kingdom Metazoa; phylum Arthropoda; class Insecta; order Hymenoptera; family Scelionidae; genus Leptoteleia; species Leptoteleia sp. ZL-2020. Next base: position 15,912 of record JABFPN010002983.1, read on the forward strand.
GCAGTGTACCTGGTTAGTCCCTAATTTGGCTCAAATCAGGAAACCGTTGTTCAGGTATTTCACGTTTCAGCCTCATTGGGGCCCTATACGTGATAACACATGCCCGATTTCATTTCTACTAGGGAATTAACGGATAATAGTATGAAGTTGGACCCAAACTCGTGCCAATTAAAACCCAACAATTGGCCAAGATCTTTCGCCATAGTTGGGTCAATCTGGTCCCGTTTGCTAAAATTGGTAGACTGTCTGGCTTTCTACCTGGGTCACAATCAATGTGTCAAGATGTATTTTTATTTTCTGAAACATATAATTTAATGGAAGTACTTATTTGTGACAAGTATAGTAATTGAAATGATGGCCACTCCATGACTTTATTACAGGGTGAATAAAACGTCTTACTTTGACGTTCCCTTAAAATCATTTCCTAAATATTACTTTATAAGTCACTTTCGTCTGATACGCTCGAATTATTTATTGTTAAAATGTCTTCGCTTGGGTCTAAAATAAGGCTGAATGATTAACATCAACTCTGTCTTCGTACAGTGAGGTAGAGTACATTATGCTTGGTTCGCTAAATGTCACGGTATTGAAAAATTAAGCCGATGAATAATCTATTTCAATCTATTACCATATTTTAGGAATGGCTTTGCATCGCTACGTACTTTAGTGATTGTTAATACCGTTGGAATGTCAGGTCGGTTTTTAAGTCATTATAAACAGTGCTGTTAGAAAAGGATAGAAGTAGAGGGAATTTTTAAAAGTTTGTTCAAAGTCAGTAGAATTGAATTATTTTGATTTTTATCATAATAAATAAATAATTACTTTTCCTGGTGATTGTATTTATTTATTTATGTAAATTTACTCTAAGTTGAGAAAATTTCTTTGGGAGAAACATGTTGGAGCAGAGTTTAAAAAAGAATGTTCACCGAACGTTACTACTACTTTTAAATGGAAATTTCATGCAAAGTTACCGCAACATCCCATGCGTCGGAATAAAGTTTTATAAATGTCATAAGTCTTACTTTAAAATTGCAAAGATTTTGTTGAAACTTGACAAGGGTTACATTATAAGTGTTACTGTAACCTTCCAGCAATGCTGTAACGTTATATGAGTTACTTCAACGTTACAGCAATATTGTAAGATTACGAGTGATTCTATAACTTTATAGTAACGCTATAACATTAGAGGAGTTACTTTAACGTTGCAGTAAGGTTTTAAGCTTACAAGCGTTACTTTAATGTTGCAATGATGATATGGTTTTATATATAGGCTTTATCTTAATAACATTGTAAAAAAATATAGCGAATAATATAGTAGAGTTACAATTCCATTCAAAACATTAAAATTTAAAATTTCACGAGTATTACTGTAACGTTTTAGCAGTATTACAGCTTTTTGTTAATTTCGTAATTAAATATTTATTATCTATTTGAATAAATTAAAGGACCATTTCCAATATCAAAGAAAGGACGGAAAGCACTTATCCAATGAATAAATATAATATATTCAGTGGTAGTACTAAAATATGAAATATACACTAGACACAGATCAATTTACTTTTCATGTATAATATATTACTATTTGAATGTGGAACAATCTTCTTAATTTCAATTCAATGTTATTTCCAAAATTATGGAAGCAAAATTTTTAATAATATAACGATATTTTATTTACATAATGTGTCCTGCAATAGAATTTATTTTTTCCTTCTCGTAGCAATATATTTTTTTTAGTTTATTATAAGAGACCTAACTTTAATTAATACAATTGTATCATTACATTTTTATATGTTTAAAATTGTTTCAGTATTACCATACACTCATTAATACAATAAATATTGATTTAAATTGCAAGCAATACTGAAAGAAAAAAAAAGCTCATTTTTTCTGCAATTAATTGTTTGCCTCGTTTACAAGTGTAATTTTCTTCTAAAATTAAACTGAAGGTACTAAAGTATAGTTCATTAATTGTTTACGCTCGTAAGGGTTAAATTTCAATTTATTTGTGATGTTTGTAAATACTTGGCTTACAAACAACAATATTCTGTTTACGTTGTTTAATGAATGGAAATATTCAAATTATTATTCGATGTTTAATTAGTGCAAGGAGAAACAAACGCGTTTGAAGATGATAAGCAAATATTTCAGTTTGAAAATAAAATACATTATTACGATCCATAAATTTTTAATGCGTACAAATAATTGTATTATTTAGCGTTAGTAGCCAGAAACGTGCTTTTACTTTTGTTAATATAACATATTTAATGTTTACTTTAAAAAGTTACTGCAAAGTTCACTTTACTTTTTGCACGAAATACTATCAGAACTTTTGCGTGAAATATTATATATATCACATAAATACTGAAACGTATTCTTGTGTCGTTAAAACGTTACAGTAACATTATGTGGTCTTGAGAGTTCCAAATAAACGTTGCATTAACATTTTATCAACTTTTTAATGCTTCGTTCTTTTTAACGTAATTATATCTAATTAAAATTTCTGCATTGCTCCAATAATGGAGTAACACTTTCAATCTTGCAGCAACACTTGCGAAATTACTTGTCGTTAATCGTTGTAGTAACGTTTCGGGAGTTATTATAACAAAATACAATTAAAAATCTGCCACCTGTATTTATAATGCAGGTAAACATAATAATTCAAATGACAAATAGAAATTGTATTAACAAAATAATGGTGTGTGTTGTTACTGAAATTTAGCAATCATTGTTACTATATTTTATGACATATGGGGCACATAAGTGTGAATTTGTGGTATTATTTATAATATTATATGGTTAAATTCACAAAATATATTTTAAAATCCGTAAAAAAAAGATTATTAAGTAATCTAACTCGTTATCTCACAATTATGAGTAACGCTCTTTATCACCAGTCTACGCCGCTGCTTGGAAAAATAATTATCTTCGTCACAATTTAGTGTGAATGTGAAACCGATGGTCTATATATTTTCAGTCATATTAATGAAGTATGATTTATATTTTTAAGTGACTCATTCCTGAGTTATTAGTTTTGTTAGTTTTGTGATTTTTGTTCGTTTTGCTAGTTTTGTGATTTTTGTTAGTTTTGTTAGTTTTGTGATTTTTGTTAATTTTGCTAGTTTTGTGATTTTTGTTAGTTTTGTTAGTTTTGTGATTTGTGTTAGTTTTACTAGTTTTATAAGATTCGTTAGTTTTGTTAGTTTTAAAGTTAAGATCTGTTTCCAAACGACGGTATAGAACGATGGTGAAAAGTACAACCAATCACTTTAAGGTAACAAGCTCTATTCCTTAGTCACACATTCTTTTACTAATATTATTTTAAACTACACTACCCATGTAAAAATCAATATACATTATATCATACGAACATCAAGATATGCGTTACATATATACTGCACATATGGCGACATATGTGGGGCATACATTCGATATATATGTGACATATATAGCAAGCATGTGTGGCATATATAAATTTGGTAATTATTCGGAATGTTCCCCCTCCCTAAGGTAGGTAAAAAAAACATGAAATCGATGTGTTTTTTTGCGCTGATTACGAATCTCAAAAAAATTTTTGACGCTCTCTTACCGTTCAAAAGTTATGGCCAAAAAACGGTAAAAATATCAGTTTTTCGCAAATAACTTTGAAACAGGTAATCAAAACTAATTTTTTTTAAGGAGCAATTTTGGTCCTTTGGAGCATATCTCTAAAGTTGATATTTTCAGAGTTATTGACGAAACCTTGAACGCCCAATTCAACCCGGACGCGCTCCGAGGGACTATATTGTCGTCTACAGGGAG
>JABFPN010002984.1:0-19701 GCA_022817305.1 Leptoteleia sp. ZL-2020
ATATAGGTATTGTTGAATATTCTAAACGTATTTTGGAATGTGCGATTTTTTTGTCGTCTGCTCGAAAGGAAGCAGCACTTTCCAAAATACGTTTAGAATATTCAACAATACCTATATTTTTGTGAATATAATTATACTCCCGTGTCCATAGAATAGCGCTCTGGTCCGCAGATCATAAAATATAAATTATTTAAATTTTTATTACAAAAGACACTAACTCCGTGACAGCAGACGTGATACATCACCTTAAACGACAAGATTTAAAAATCGGCCAACGTACGTCCATCCTACGGTAGTGGAAGAATATTATTCACTACCTAAAATTATTTATGGTTTTCAAATACGACGTAACTTTTGGAAATGAGTTTTCGAAGTTTTTGAATTTATAAAAAGTCTATTTCCAAAAGTTACGTTGTATTTGAAAAGCATAAATAATTTTAAGTAGTGAATAATATTCTCCCAATGCCATAGGATGGACGTACGTTGGCCGATTTTTAAATCTTGTCGTTTAAACAATTATAAATAAAAAGACACTGACTCCGTGAATATAGCACTGACATTTCACCTTAAGGCAAAAATCACTAACTCCGTTGCAGCAGACTTTCCATATCCCATCCAATTCCAAATTCCCAATGGCATTTTCGACTTATATCTAATAAAAGTATTTCACTAAATTCTATCTTTTTCTTTCTCAGTATTGAGTGCAATAAGAAAAAGGACAGAATCTAGTGGAATATTTTGATTGAATGTAAGTCGAAGATGCCATAGGATCACTGTAAGAACTAGTTTTACTTATCAACATCCTCTTATTTACTTGGGCCATAGTTAGATTTTTATCAATTATGACGAATCATTCACAAATAATAAATCACAAATGAAAATTACATTTTTATTGATATAAAATTACTTATTAGTTTTAAACTAATGTCCAGGAACTTTCTTAAGGAATTTCTTTATGAATATTTTAATAAAAAGAGGAAATAAAAAAAATATTGAACTTTTGACAAGGTTTCCTTGCCTTCCATTAAAGTATTCTAAAAAATTATCCATACACGTTCAACGTTGAAAATCTGAAATACCCCTTGTGGAAAGGAACGTTAAAAAATGCTGGAAAAAATTGAAAAATGCTAAAAAATTCCCTATTTTAATAGTTTTTCAGTGTTTTCCAACGTTTTTCAACTTTCTCCAGCATTTTTCAGTAACTTTTCCTTGAGGGACAATTTTAAAACTGAAAACTGTTCAAGCAAATGGTATATCGGGCTTCGGTGGGGTATCAATTTCTGATTTTTCGAAAAGCTTCCATTCCAAGGACTTCAAAATGATTCATAAATGGGAGGTTATCTGTGCATGCTTGGAATTTATCGAGAACCGCGAACCGATCCTACTAATCTTTCTCTCGACTTTCACAACCGCTTTTTTCTCGACGGTTATGAGCTGGCAACAGCGTCCGACCAACACCGCGAGCCAACCATGTACGTGCAGTAACATACAAAGCACGCGTTCTTTGTATGGTAGGTGGGACAGGAAACTGTTTACGTCATAACAATGATTATTCTCTACGAAACGAATAACTCGCAACTAATTCGGCCTTTATTTGCCTTTGATAATTATTTATTTCGACTTTTCTCATGCGAGCAAGTAGAGGAAAAAACACCAAAACTAGAATTATAAGGGGAAAGAATGACAAAAAAAAGAGAAAATAAAAACAAAAGATAAATCACCGATAAAGATGTATACTTTGTACATACTTTATTGTACTTGTTTGCAGAGGGCATTGATACCTTAAAAGTACACGCCAAGGGTTCCAAATAATAACAATTATTGTTTACAAAATAATATTTACAAACGGGAGTAAACGAACTGATTACGAAAGAAAGGACTCCCTTATGGAAAAGAATGCTAAAAAACTGTTGAAATTTGGAATTTTCAACATTCTTATCCACAAGGACTATTAAGTATTGGCAAGAATAAAATTTGTTGCTGTATTTTAACTATATTACACGGTCAAAGAGCTCCTAGAATGTACAGTCGGGATCTATATCCCTTAAAATCTGTCTTTATGTCGTTGATTTTTGCGATAAAACAACAATGAAATTGTTGGAAGAAATAACGTGTTAAATTAAACAAAAATAAACGAAAAATAACCATAGATAAATTGAGTTAAGACAAAGTAAAAAGTAACGAGACGTACCGATGGAAAATGCGGTGCGATGGAAACAATGTCCTACTGATAGAATCGGGGAAATTTGGCCCGATCACAAGTGTGCCATGAATGATCGGATGTGCGGCTTGGTCAACGTGCTCGAATTGGGCGCGTATAAAATTTGGAATTGCAACGCGATCGCGGACGAATTTGACATCGAATTTGGAGGCGGTTAGGCAATTGGGAAAACGCGGACCGTGGGTCGAATCGCGAGCAACGCGGACGCGAACATTTCTCGACTTCGCGTTGGTAGACGGTGCCAGACGGCCGAGAGCAATGGCGCGCGCGTCCCCACTTTGAACGCCTCGATAGAGCGAAACTCGATGGAGCGCGATTAACTGCTCTCTCGAGAAGGACGTGGAAAAGGCCGCGGCACAGGGGACCAGAGTCCTTCGGTCATAACGCCTGATGATTAATTGATCAGCGTCGAATTATCGCGGAAGACGTTGCGGGAAAAAAAACAGCGCGCTTTTTCGAATTTCAATATTACTTGTCAAGATTTAGTAATTTTTGTTAAATGTTCTCCTTTCGTCTACTGTTCTTCAGTCATTTTTCTTTTGTTTCCAACAATCTCGAATTGAAATTAATTTCTTAGTTAAATTCTCCGCTATTAAAGATTGTACGAATAATAGTTGTTTTGCAAATTTTTCACCTGACCGAGATTTGAACCCTAATTTTTTTCTTCTAAAAATTGCTTCGTTTAATCAATATCAAGTTAAATGAATTATAGCTCAAGGATTAATATCAATTAAAAAAAATGTTAAGTGATTTGTATACTTTTGTTTTTATTTCAAACTATTTAAATCATTAAAACATTACATATTTACTAATGAAAGCAATATGCGGCGAATATTCAACACTAATAATGAACCATAACTTGGTGATGCTCAAAGCTTAGGTAACGCCCTGCAATATCAGCTTTGATGTTTTCATTTATAATAATTAAATGGTTAACAGTTTTGTAATATATTGACCAGACAGCCATTCTACAATGTCAGGAGAGTGCTGCAGATTCTAATGATTTGTGTTTTGAAGGAAAACAACAAAAAACGGTGTGAAGTAGGTTTCATTATCACTAAATGTTACTAAAAAGTCTTAATTCACACCGCTTTTCATGGGTCTTTTTCAACAAATATGTTTTTATAGACATTAATATGCTTCTGGGCTAAAGAATGACTGTCTGGTAATTTTATCAGAAAATAATTATTCGTATTATTTTAAATTAAAAAGAGCACTATATCCGTGACAGCAAGCTTTGAATATCACCTTGAACATATAGAATAAGTTTTAAAAGCCCGCTTATATTAAGAATTCTTGTTCAATGAAAAGATACAACTATTCCATTAATAAATCTTTATAACGTACTTTTTGCTAATTTAATTAAATAAATAATACACTTCCTTGTTCAAGAAAATTAACGCAATATTTTCAACAATTGTACTTTATTCTTGTCGTAACCCAGCATTTATTATTTTTGTATTTTCTCATTATTTGAATAATGGCACTGATATATTAAAAATTATTATTGCCCCTGTAATAGCTAATAATAGCTGATAAAATAGTAATAATTAAAGATACTATTCTTAAATTTAATACTTTCAGTTACAAAATAATTAGAAAAATATTTTATATCTAAATAATAAATATTCACAAAATATAAATATTACTTGATTTTTGAAACATTAAATCATGCTTCCAAAAATAATACAATCATATTAATAATACAATGTCATATTAATATATAAATCAGAATTGATTAAAACATCCATGTAATTATAATTAAATAATCACACTGTCTTATTGATAAGTACGTTTCTATATAATTAAGAGTGCTAAAATAAAGTTAGAATATAATATTTAATATATTTGTATATAAAATAATCTATACATTAAGCTCCAATTTTGAGACTAAGACAGCCTAATGTCTATACTCTTTCTCTTTATCTAGAGGAACACGCAGCAATTTTTACACTTAACATTGAAAGACTTCTTGAAACTATCAATCGTTTTTTTTTTTTGTTGTTAATTACTTTTCTAAAAGTATCATAATAAAATATCAAGAACTTGAATTTAAAAGTAATATTGTTATACTAATAAAAGCAATATTAGACTGCATAAAATGAAGGTTAACAATATTATGTAAAATCAAAAAAAATTTAAATGTATTTAGAATAAATATTTTAACATTCAAGTAACTCTTGCGATGAAGCATGTAAAACAGTACACGTTATGTGACCATTTGTTAATAATAAATAATTCGACAGTAATATACATTTTTAACAACAATAAATTAGACATTAAATGGCAGTCTATGGGGTGTTACTCACTAAATTTTTTAATCGTGTTGCAATTTTTTAAAAATATATCCGATATCGCTTGTAAACCTTGTACTGTAAAATTATGCCCATTTTTAATATTGTGCTATTTTTGCATTTAAGCTAGAAATGTGCGCACGATTGCGATAATGGTTTTCCTGCACATAGGACAATGAGTGAGGGAGGGTACGCAATATACGCAAGTAACCAAGTGACCACATGGTAGAAATACTATGGTTACATCACGGTCCATACAAATCTTACAAAGTCTTGCTTCTTTCAATCTCCTGATTTCTTCTAACAGAATATCTGTAATAAGATGTTTTGTTCAAATAATCTTCTACAATTGCAAAAGAGAGTTCTAATAAGAATTATATTTAAACACACGATAAACTTGAAGAAAAATTTTATAATTATCTTGAAGATTTCTGACTCATTTAATTGAAAATTAATTCCTCGTAACATTTCTAGAAAGACGACTGAAATCATTGATACCTGTATCATTTGATTTTTCCTCCTTCTTATTTCCTTCAGTCAAATGTTTCTCTTCGTGCGTGTCATCAATTACTCCATTTTTCATTTCATCATTCTGGGCTTGTACATCTTCAGAGGAATGTGATATTCGTTCATCGCAATTATTTTCTATTGAATTACATTGCTCTTCTTGTTCATTGTTAAATTGGTTTAGTATGAGTGCTAACTCGGTATGTAAAGAATCCAAAGGTTGGTTTTCGTCATCAGTTTGTCTGGAATACAATTGTTTTATTTGTTTATACTTAGTTAATCGAATAATTTCAATTATAAAGTTATTTTCAAGCTTTCTAACTTGTAATTAAACAAATTACAAGTAGGATAATTAACTGATTCTGTTTAGCAAATTGTTAATATTTTATGATTTTATTTTGTATTTTTTATACTAGTATAAAGTGTTAGATGTTCGTCAGAAAAGAACAACGCGACAATGTGATTAAATTAAATTCAGTTAAAATTCAGTTATATTATTATATATAAGATAATTGAACTTTCAACTAACAGGTAAAATAACTATATAATATCTATTATATCTGAGCTACAGAATTTAAAGATAAAAAATAAAAAAATTAATTTACATATAAAATAATAATTAAATTAATTATTTCCTTTACTATATTATTTATTATTTATTTACCGGTTTGAATTTTCAACATGATTTCTTAGTTTATCTGAAGGCAACGTATTAACCACTTCACTTTTGAAACATGTAAGTGACTGTGCTAAAGGTTCAGAACTAGTTGCAGAAGACGTTGATGGCATATCATTTTTATTTGACGAGTCTGTAATTTGGTCGCAAACTCCCTGCTGGATGTATGAATATTATATAAATTTATTTAGTAAATTATTGATTATATATAATTATTATACATAATATATTATAATGTAAATATATAATAATAAAATAATAACCGAAGTCTCCAACGGAGGTCTGTTTTTAATGCAATCTTCTATGAATTTTTGTCCTTGAACCATTGCTACAAATCCACATTTAGGAAACCATCTGGCATGTTCAACCCATGCGTCATCGTTAGATTCCCATTTAACTAAACCACCGTCACAATGAAAGCATCTTACATAATCTTCATGGCCTACAACAATAAAATATTCTCCGCTAAATACGAATATAACGTTACAGTTGTGTCATAAGTTGAGAAATTATTAATTTATCTATCTTTTATGTGAAACATTTTTTGTATCAGTTTTAATTGAGTTAAACAAAAATTAATTCAGATAGATCCTAAAATTAATATTATATGAAAGTTTTCTCCGATTAAATTTAATTACCGAAATAATAAAATCCTGCTTCTGCTAACATTTCTGGTGTTTGATTCAAATGTTTTGGCCATCCATTAAATGTTTTCAGTCTGTATTCATACGTAGCACCTTTTGGTTGCACAGGTATTGTATGAGCTTGTATACCAAGCTGTTCTAACTGTGCAGCAGTATTATTCAATAATTTTTCATTATTTTTTTCTATACGGAGAGAAAAGAATATTAAAAATTAAGAAACTAGGGATTACAAATGTTAATAAACTAAATTCTAATTTTTGGCAAACATTTTATTTCATGTTTTGTCCGTTCGATGTCGCTATTCATCAGTGTCACTAATTTATTGCCTATGTCGTTCATAAACCAATTATTACACTGTTTACTAAAATTTAATAACAGATTGTTAAGTTATATGAAGCTGCATAGAATTACTATTTTTAAGGTGAAATCGCAGTGCTATAGTCACGGAGTTAGGGTTCGTTTTATTTGAGTAATTTCGTCAGTAATTCAAATTTCAATTACAATTTGTAATAAGTCGTTGTTTTGTAAGTGATTTTTATTAAATTTAAGTGCAATTGTTTCTAACTCACTCCATATTTTTAATACAAAATAAATCACCAACACTATGAATAAAGACATTTCAATTGCATTATTTCTATTTTCACAATGCTACTAAGTGTTGTAGAAATAATATTGTTTTCTCCTCATTAAATCAAATAAATAATATTATTTTCATTTCATCAAAGTAAACGAACAATGTTTTAACTTCATCAAATGAAAACAAACATGCCTTTAAAAGGCATTTTATAAACAGTGTTTATATTTACCACTTTCTTCACGAGTACATCTCATATAATCACAGTTCGGGAAGTGTAGCCTACGTTCTTGTTCAGGATCTACTCCTGGTTCCCAATTTCCTATAACAACTTTACAGAACGCACATTGAACCTACAAGAAAAAAAATAGTAGATATGAAAAGAAAATTAATTATTATCTTTTTTATTTATTTTCATATGCATAAAACAATTAAAATCCTTGTTATATGTTAGTTATAAAAGTAAATTTAAAATATATAATATGATTAAATTACAGATAAAATGAACCATTATACAAAATAAAATATAGATATTCTGCTATATCACCTCCACTATATTTTTAATCGATCTTATATATATGTTTTATAATTATTTATTTAAATAAACATAAAATCAAACTACTACAATACAATGAATGACAAAATTAAAACAAAACTATTATTTTATGTACATATATCCTATTATTTAATGTACAAATCGATTTTATACGTCAGGTATTTAAAGAGACTGCGATATAGGTTTAAAATGATTTAAAAATAAGCTGATGTGACCCTCCTAAGGTGTTTTATACTGAAAAGAGATCGATGAATTATTTCCAATTTTTTAGATAATAAAAACATTTTAATTCTACACACTACACCTATATAGTTATTGACAAGAAATATAGTCTATTAAAAAGAAACATTTGTATATTTATACTATATATATCTATTACTTATTTCACTAAACAAACACCTTTGCGCATATAACTTAATTCATATAATGCAAATTTAGAAGAAGTTGTACTTCTCACATGTGGCACATACCGCATACAGTTTTTTAATTCGTAGTGCAAAAAAAAAATAGATACCATATTATCACGTCCAAGATAATAAAACCCAGCATTGGCCAATTGTCCCGGGCTAACGGGTTCTGAGAGAGGCCAATTGATGAAGGACAAGTACCGCTGCGATCGCCTCCGGTACCTATGTTCAACAACACCACTGCGAACGTAATCCTGGTCCTCAACTTCTTGTTCATTTGTACTATTCAGGGGTACATTAGTAGTAAGATATGGATAAACGATCAATGGACAATTGGGCTTTTTCTGGTAGTGGCGTAACAGTGCCTGATCTGAGTAGTCCCAATCAGAAATAACAAGACCGCACCCAAAGCACTTTATGCGCTTACCCTCGCCGCAATAATAGAATCCTGCTTTGGCGAGGCTTGCCGCATCTATGGGAGCATCTGCTGGCCATGTCGAGAAACTTGCCAGCCTATTCTCCTCGTTATTCATAATGTTTATAGTCACAACTCGCGATGGACACCGAACAACAAGCTCCAAGTATGCCCGAAAAAATGATTGTGCATCGTTTGCTATGCGTAACCAGTCGATTCATTTAATTACAGCAGCCAGATTCTTCTTTATTACAAGACTACTTAGAAGATTAATTAAATCGTTAACTGCTTATTTATTGATATCACGTATCTACAAAGAAAGGCCTGTGTAGTAAAGGTAAAAATATAAAACTGATATATATATATATAAAGGTACAATTAGAAAAATTGCTACTTTTCAACACAGAATATTTATTGGAATTGATTATTTTCAGTATTAAAATTATTAATATATAAAAGTAAACAACACTGCTTATATATTTATTTTCATAAAAATAAATTCAATAAAATGTTAATATTGTATCGCAAACTTTATACATCCTTACCAATTGAATACTTCCAATATATAAAGATATATAGGAGTATTAATTGATAATAATAGATAATAATCATAAAGCAACAAATGTATATGAAATTCTGTTTACAATTGTTTTGTATATAGAAGTAAGACTTGTACACAAATATACTGAATATTACATTACAGATATACATATTTTGCAAACAACACAACTTGTCCTATGTATATTATTATTTTTATATAATGTAGTAGTGACATTTCATTACATTATAAAAAACATTACATCAATTAAGTCTATCTATACTCATACTTTGTCGTATAAATAAATTAATGAACAAACAAGTAACAAATGTTATTTAATATTAGGATAAGAATATGTAATTTCTTTACATACACATATATGTGTGTGTAAAAAATATGTATGAAAACGTCAGGGCCAGGCAAGTATGTAAGTTAACATGTAAAAGACAAAATTCATAAAAAATATATAAAAATATAATATACGCAATTAACAATATTACCCCCCATAATAAATAAATATAATTTTGCATTGTGTTACCGTTACATTACATAGCAGGAAAGCAGAGTCGTTTATATTTTTCTGTCCACTCGGGCTAATCCTTACACTGTCCATTCAATATTACAAAACTTGTTTATGAATTTGGCTGTCACTTGACCATTGGTCACTCGAAAAAAATTCATTTGTCATTTCGGTATTCTACAAGTCCCAAATTTACCACTCTCCTATGATTTGATGACACTTCCTTAAATTTCTCATCAAGTTCCGCAATCTCCTTTTGAGATGGACACTTGTGGGTCAGTTGCAGATGGCGCTGCAGCTTCACATGTTTTGACAATGTTTATATTAAATAAAGGGAAATTTTTAGTTTATATTACGTATTATTTCTTTACCTAATATAATATAATAACAAAAAATTATATCTCATTCTAGCAATATTATAAAGTTATACATTCACTGTGAATGTGAAAAATTATTAACTTATAAGTTTTAATTAAAAAATATTAAAGAATAATCCTTGTGAAAAATAATGCTGATTAATGCTGAAAAAAAACTAAAATGCTGAGAATTCCCAATTTACTCGTTGACTAAAATATACAACAAAAGAATCATAACAAATAAATGTTTTGTAATTTTACTATGCAATAACTCATGAGCGAATTCTAATATTCAGTAGGCATTCATACAAAGTATTTCACTAGATTCTGTCCTTTTCCTTACGAATGTCAATATTTAGAAAGAAAAGGACAAAATCTAGTATAATGTTTTGTTTGAATGTAATAGCGTTTTCGAATAGCATTAAGTAAGTCTGCTGCCACGGAGTTAGTGTTTTTGTAATTATTATTCTGTAAATGCTGATTTGATGCTTGCAATTGATTCAGCATATTTTTTAGACATGGGAAAATTGTATTCAATTAAAAAGTCTGAATTTTAAATCAATTTTAAGCGAATTTAGGGACCGCGTTTTTTTAACACTTAAGAAACGCGGTCCCTAAATTTGCTTGAAACTAATGATAAAAATTCAGTTACATCATTGTTTTATTAAATATATATATATACATACATTTTAATAAAAACGAATAATGGCGTATTCGGAAAATGACATTATAATATTTCATAAGAATTTGTCTCTTTTCTTTTTCATTTAATGATAACTTGAAAGAGAGAAATAAAACATCAATAATATTTTCTGAATATCATTTCCGAATACGCCATAACACCCTAATCTAGTAATTAACGCTTACGGCATCATCTTAAGGAGAAATATCCCCTAGGTTTTGTCCTTTTCTCCCCCGACGCATGGCAGCGGTTAGAACAAGACAGAAACTTCATTCCGCCTGAAGCTGAATGCTACTCGAAAACGCCATTTATCAAAGATCCCAAACTATTGAAGGAATTGAATTGTATTGAGGAATCAGATACTATCTTATGAATTTTATTGGTTGATATTATCCAATAAGCAGGCATTAGTATAGGCACTTAGCCAATAATTGTAATCATACACAAGAAACAAGCACATCATTTGATTAACGTAGTACATTTTCCCGGTAACAAGAGAGTGGCGTGTGACGCCACTTCCACCATTTCCAAGAAGGAGCCCTCGTAAAATAGCAGCAAAGGTAGAACGTGGCACTCAACAAACGTTGGACATTGAATTCGTTAAAGAAGAATAATTCTTGAGCCTTCTTCGTTAAAAAGCAGCAAAGGAAGAGGCGCCATGGCGGATAGTCGTAATTATAAACATTTCTTTATCTTTATTATAAAGACATTGATTTTTGTTCAAAATACTCGTCGTTTACTCCATTACTCGTTCAAAGGCATCGATGCCGACAATAAAATAACGCTTTGTTGATCAATTAATTCTAATCACGTGGAATGCATTGTTTGTTTTCATAAATAGATATTAACTGGCATTTTCTTTTAAATTATACGTAAATAACCCTTTATGTTTAAATTTACAAGTATTTTCATTTACCGAAATAACGCTTGATTGTTAAAATATTTATTGATCGTTAGTTTAAACTCGCAACATACACATTTAATTATTTGTGATACTGAAAACAAATTTATTTGTATCACTTTTTTGGTTTTATTTATCTTATTTATTGTGTGCCTATCGGTGATTTGATTATTTACTTTTGATGTTAATATTCTCATTTGCAAAATCAGTTCATTTTTTGTTTTGAAATTGTTTATTGGCCCTGTTTGTTTGCCTGTTTCTAAGTAAATTAATTTTTGTACATAAAATTGAAATTATAAATAGTTTAATAATAATTATAATATAAAATGTGTTATTTCACTAAAAAGAAGTGTTATTAAAATGATATTTAAGGCCTGATGTCACGTTTATAATTTGTTATTAATTTTTGTTGCAATTATATATTTTTATATATAATTTTATTTATATATATGAATATATATAATTTTCTTATATATTGTCATTCATATCTGAAATTTTTGATCATATATAATCAAAAATGAATATAATTATAAAGAAATTTGGAAATAAAATATTGTTATAAGAATATAAAGTGTCGTTAATAATCAAAATTTAATTAGTACATTATGCTTTATGATATACGGTCCAAAGCATCATTCTGGGGACATCGGAGTACATTATGATTAGCAAAAATATGTCCTAATATATATTTTCATATTTTTCTCCTGCATCTCCACAATAGTGCTCTGATCCGTATATCATAAAATATAAGCTAATTAAATTTTGATTACAAAGGACACTAACTTTGTATCAGCAGGCCTTAACCTCACCTTAACAGAATGCTATTTTATGTATAAATGTATAAATTGTAAAATTTAAATGTGATAAACTGTATGATGTAATTATAAGACATCTTATTGGTTAATTTAAAATTGCATTGCAAAAAAATCATGTGTAATCATTATTTATATAGTATAACCTAATTTGTTTATATTCTGTTACACGTTTATAAAAATCTTTTTTGCAAGTTATTTTTTGTTTGTTTGTTAAAAGGACATTATTTAATAGGTTTTTTTTACATAGACAATTATAATTTTTTTATAATAAAATATTTATTTCAAAACTCCACTTCTTTCTTTTAGTGAGGTTTAATAATCTCATTAAAACATATGCCAACAAAAATAAAATCTATATATATATATTTGTCAGAGTATAAAATATAATAAAGTACAAATAATATTAAATTCTATATATTTGTTTGACGCACATGCACAGGTATTATTTATCATTACATTAAATTTTAACATTTTTTAATTTCTATTTATTTTTACTTCTGACCATTTTATTAATATCTATATTTAACTTTTTAATTTGTATACTCTGCTATATTATAATATATATTTATAAAGACGTTTAAGTTGGTAGCACTAATATTGAAGTAGAAACATAGGGTGCTTCACAGCATGTCATTTTGCATGCAGAATGTGTTCTCAAATGCCTAATTGTTACATTAATAAATTACCTAATGTGTGTTTAATAATGCATATTGCACTAAGAATAATATGCTGTAAGCACCCATTATGGTGTAATGTTTGCAATAACATATTTACATCCTTCTCCAATAAATAAATAAGAATAATTTCAATATTAATGCTGCTAACTTAAACTGGACTACAAAGCATGTAAGCAAAACAGCTTTTGATGAGACTGGGTATGCACAAATAGCATTAGTTCCTTTGATTTTCAGGAATTATAAGAATAATGAACCAATAATTTTAATATTTAATATTATACAATTCTTTAATGAATTGTACAATTAAAAGCTATTTTTCTTTCAGAATATTCCAATTATCCTCAGGCATACAATCAGTATAGCCAACCTCCACCAGCAACTGGACAAGATACATCTTATCCACCACCAGCCAGTGCCCCTGCAGCTTATGGCCAATACAACCAGCCTCCACCTGCAGCAGGCAATTATCAATATGGCAATTATGGAGCTGACGGTTCCAACCAGAATTACCAATCAGCCAATCAGGGTAATTATGGCCAAGGCAATTATGATAGTGGAGCTGCAGGTGGTAATAATGGTAGTTATGGCGGTGGTTATGGAGGTGGAAGTGGTGGTGGTGGTGGCAGTGGAGGTGGTTACAATAGGAATAGTGGAGGTGGTTATGGAGGTAATTCATTCGAATAATATTTAAATATAAAAAAATTATATTGTCTAATGCTAAAATGGTACTGTTCATATTAGAAATGTCTTAAATGAAAGTGTAGAATAAGTATTTCACAATATTTAATTATAATGTAATAAGCCTTATACCATTTTATTATTTCAAGGCCAAGGTGGAGGTGGCGGAGGCGGAAACCGATATAGCGGTGACCGAGGAAGTTATGGTGACAGATCTGGTGGCAGTTACAAGTAAGTTATCTAACCTACTAAAACCTTATTCATGAAGACAAAGATAAAAGAGAACGAATGTTTTAAAAGTTCTATATAAAATGAATGTTCACATCTACAAAGAAATAAATGCTGAAGTGGTATGCTACTTTATAATCAAAACATATACAGGTAACAAATGAAATAGTAATGAATCTCCATAATCATCATTTTCTATGCATTACTCATGCCCTTATGGGCATTAATATGTTTGAAGTGTGTCTACAGGTTTAACACACAGATATTACTGGTAATATGGTATTAACAGGTTGTATATGACAAATGACGAAAAGTGATTATGGGTTATCATAAATGTTTGATGAGTACATACAGATAGATGTTTACATCTACATGATCATGAATAGGTTATAGAATATTATATTTATTTTTGGCTTCGCGATTGC
Organism: Leptoteleia sp. ZL-2020; assembly: GCA_022817305.1. Taxonomy (NCBI): domain Eukaryota; kingdom Metazoa; phylum Arthropoda; class Insecta; order Hymenoptera; family Scelionidae; genus Leptoteleia; species Leptoteleia sp. ZL-2020. The sequence goes on from JABFPN010002984.1 coordinate 14,115, forward strand.
GAAAGCGATCCTCTTTCAATGTATGTGTTAAAGTTATATGTCAGGGTACACCAAACACCTTGTCCATGTGTCTATGAGTTGATTTTATCACTCCTTTTTAACTGAATCATTTGATTCAACCTAATATAAATTTGTTTATACCAAGCAAATATGAACAAATCAATTCATTGTTTATTCATAAGTCAGTTCAAACAAGTTTATACGTATCTTGAAACTTCATCTTATTCATTTTTTTCCATTCATATTTAAACAAATTTTTTAAAGATTTTTGTTTGTTTATTTTACATCGATAGATAAATTTGTTTGAACAAAGCTTGTTATAATAAAATAATAACTTCAACCTATATTCACATACTTTAAGTAAAATGATTCCCATTGCCATGTGATTATAATTCTCTTATAAGAATTGAACAATGTGGCCTTACGATGGTTTTAGTTATGTTTAAAATATGAATGGTAAAAAGGAGCAGTGAAACAACACTTGTTCTTACAAATTTTATATTTGCTTAAAAATACGTGTTATAAAAAGTATTAATATTGGTTTGAGTTAATGTAAGTACTTGTGTTTTGAAATTTCAATGATTAATTTTGAATATTTAAACACAATCGTACTGGGTGCAAGGTGAATTTAAACAGACACAAAACAAAATTGACTTAATGGTATATGACAGATGGTACCTAATTTCGTGCCAAGGTTTACGCAGGGTATCACAAATCCCCAAACGCTTCGAAATTCGTTCGCCTCATTGTCGAAACTTAGACAAATGGACTATTAGCTTATAAACGTACGAATCCTTTCATTGTCAAAGTATTTTCATTATCTTTCCTTTTGTATGTGCTTATTTTTTTTTCTTTTTTTTTTTTTTTGTCAATTTTTTTTCTTTTAATGAGTCATAACAAGACGGACTGTAACGACTGACAACTTGAATAGAATGACAATTTGCGTAAATGTGAAGACAAAAACATTTAGACAGTAGGTACATCAAGAAGAATGGTGTGGCGAGCTGCAATAGAATCGCCACTCATCGATCTGTGGTCATGAGTCAACTCATTGGTATATCTGCTTCTGTTTTAGCAGTGGCGGTGGTCGCGGTGGTTATAACAAAGGTAAATGCACCAGACTGTCTGTACTAGTCTGGTGCTATTCACGCATTCACTCTAATATTTAAAATTTATTCAGTTATTTCTGCGATATGAAAGGGCTGCTCTACAACATTCTTAATAAAAAAGATAGGATTTATGTATCTATTAATTTACATACCAATTATTTATTTGTTTGCTTGCTTATCTAATTTTAATTATATTAAATCTTTTTTGTTATTTTTTATAATGTTTGAATCAATTATTTATTTAAAGCACCATTACATTTTGAAGTATCAAGTTTTTTCCCCACTTTCTTAAATGCTATTGTAATTATTAAGAATGAAACTATGTAAACTACAATGTAGGAGAAAATGTGTTAGTTTATCTGCTGAAAATATTTGTAAAATAATCAATTTACTTGAACGTGTTAAGCATATTTAACGAAGAACAATATTAAAAATATTGCTAATTAGATTAATGTTACTTGATTGTTATATTTAATGATTACATTTTAATTTAATAATAGTTTTTATTTTCATTTTATTAGAAATTTTAAATTTTAAATATGAAATACTTTATAAAAATGACTAGATAGATGTTTTGTAGAGTGTAATTGAAAAGTACTAAATACTTGGCCTTTTATAAACAAATTTTTGTGTAAAATGTTCCGATTTGTACTATATTACTTCATTTCAAAATCAATATTACATATTGTATGTAATTATATAATATAATAAGCTAATAATTAAGTCAAGTGAATTGATAAATAGTTTAAAGTTTTATTTAATATTAGGTAAATACATTTATTATTCAATTTTAATTTGAACAAATATATTTTTTACTTTATTTTGATAAACATTATAAAAAATTATATATAATAATGAAGTTGGGAGGAAGGCTTCTTATGCCAAAAACCATAAATAATGTAGGTTACAATGTCAGGCAGCCCTTTTGTATAAAAAAATTGTGGCAACCATGTGTTGCTTACTATATTTGTTATTTGGTATCTACGAATTGTCACGTCCATGTTTAATACGACTAAGCTCAAAATTGTTTGAAAAAAATATGAGGGTTTTTTATACATTTATTGGAAAATATTACTAATCAGTAGAAAGGAAATGTTATTAACATTATTACATGGTAAAATGCCTTTGTAGTTCATTTGAAATTTATTTATATTTGTTAATTTATTTAATTTTTAATTTATACTTATATATTGATGATTTCATATAAATTATATTAAAAAAAGATGCGATGAATATTTTTTTAACAATAATAGTAATGAAATAATAATAATAACAGATGAAATAACAACTAATTAAATGACTTAAATAAGTATTTCAGTTTTATAATTTAATTTATCAAACATTAGGTACCTCATACAGTGTTATGTTATTAAAGAATATAGAAATAATAACTTATTATACATGCAGATATCAAAGGCAATATAAAAATTAGTTATCAAATTTTCAAGTTAGAAACTTATGATAAAAATAAGTATATAATTTTCTGTGTAAACTACTTATAAGAGGTTTATCAATACATTTGGTACATGTTTGGCCTAAATAAGTTGGTATATCTACGAAGTATAAAAAGGACAAAGTATATTAGAAAAGTGGGTGCAGAAAGAATATGAAATGTATAATAGTATTTACAAAACTACTCAATAATTTAAGGACGTTTTTTTTTATTTAAATATAAATGCGTATAAAAATTGAGTGGCGTATATAACATAAGTGTGGCCTCGCTTCTATACTATTGGTTTTAATGCAATAGTTCAATAATGTATTGTACTATGTTACATAGAAACAAGTTCAAATCAAAATCAAAGTTGCACGTGGTTCAAAAAAATATTTTATACTACAAGACATTAGTAATACGTAATTTGAAGTTCGTTTATACAAGTGAAGGTTAATACAACATGACCAGCAGTAAAGAATGTAACATAGAATATTATGCAACGTTAAAATGGTATTATTTATTAAATGATAAAAAGAAGTATATAAAAATTGAGTGCAAAAAGGTTGATGCAAAAAAAATGAGTCTTTGAAATTAAACTTGAGCAAGACTGACGTAGATTTAAAGTAGATATAAATTATAATTTTGATCACTTGTAATGTTACTTGCTGGAGGCTAACTGATGTAATATTACAGGAGGATATGGAGGTAATGGCGGAATGATGGGTCGTGATGGTGGAGGTGGTAATTTAGTTACACAAGAAGACACTATTTTCATATCTGGAATGGATCCAACTACTTCAGAAGACGAAATCTCATCACATTTTGGTGCAATCGGTTTAATCAAGGTAAAACTTTCAGTTTATTATAAATATTTTATAATTTTTAATATTTTCGAATGCATTTATACATATTTTTATAAACAAATAATATATAGAACTTAATTGATTTTAAAAAAGGAGAGAGAAAAAAAAGGAAATTATCAATATGATATAAACCTATATCAGTTAATCAATTCAGCAGCAGGTCAATAAATCATGATAATTAAAATTTTTTTAATAAACAAGGTTGAGAAATTAAAGAAAATGAGAAACATTTTAAAAGCACGAGAATTCTACAAAATTATTATAAATTAATTTTTCTTTTAGAGTGATAAACGCACTGGAAAACCAAAAATTTGGATGTATAAAGATAAAGCGACTGGAAAACCAAAGGGTGAAGCCACTGTGACGTACGATGATCAAGACGCTGCAAGATCAGCTATTAATTGGTTCGATGGAAAAGATTTCAAAGGATGTAAAATTAAGGTACAAATGGCTCAACACAAAAGTAACTGGTATGGCGGCGGTAGTGGAGGTCGCGGAGGTGGCGGTCGTGGTGGTGGTCGCGGTGGCGGTCGTGGCGGTTTTGGAGGTGGCCGTGGTGGGGACCGAGATGATTACCGCGATGATCGTCGTGACGGTGGTGGTCGAGATGGAGACTGGAGGTACATTCATTTTATTAAATATTATCGTGTTTTGAAGTATTTGAAATGTGGAATTTTTTATATTAATTGTAATAATTTTTCACTGATGTATTACATTGATATAATTATATTTATATCAATATATTGGTATATTATATATTAATTATACTTTAAATATCCACAGGTGTCCTAAACCTGATTGCAATAATACTAACTTTGCATGGAGAGATCAGTGCAACTTTTGCAAGAGTTCAAGACCAGAAGGTGTTGGAGGCGGTAGTGGCGGCGGCGGCGGTGGCCGAGGTGGCGGTCGCGGTGGTGGTCGCGGTGGTGGTTTCCGAGGAGATAGAGGTGGTCGCGGTGGAGACAGAGGAGGTAGAGGAGGCGGCTTCCGTGGAGGTGACCGAGGCGGTCGCGGTGGTCGTGGTGGACCAATGAGAGGAGGCGGCGGGTAATTTCTTATTTTCACATTATTTTTGAGAAGACACTAATAATTCTTTTGATTTATTGATATTTTGGTTTAATAACTTTGATATATAAATTAGACAATGATTAAATCTTAGGTAATTAATATTGTTTTTAATTGTTCTATTTTAGCCGTGGAGACAGAGACCGTGACCGACAACGCCCATATTAATTTGATACATCTAAGTCATAATGAAACTTCAACTTTATCATTGTATTTCTCAGTAAATTAGTTACATTGTTCCATGATTTTGCAATGTAAATGCTACATTACACACGAATGTTTATATGATATCATTTGTTATATTTCTGTGATTTATTTGTAACAAATGCACGTTTCTAGAATGAATAGGGTTCTTTTTACAGAAAGTATTGTTACTTTTGTAAAAGATTGATTTCACAAAATGAACTCATATGAAATATATGTGTATCTGATAAAACATGTTGAATTGTTTGATTTGTGAAATAACACGTTCAGAATGCAGTTTGCATTTAGACTTATCATTGTGTTACATTTTTAAGTTAAAACAGTTTCTTATACATCGTCTTTTGTTTAGTACACTTATGTTTGGTTAAAGTTAATTTTAATAATAATAATAATAATATGTATAGCTTATTTACAGATTATTGTAGTATATTTTTAAAATACCTCAACCTATATTTTTTAATATAATTATCCGTCCCATCCGAATATCAAACACTCTTCAAATTCAAATACCCACGTGTCTCCATATTAATCAATGATGAATCATCAGTGAATAATGTCGAATGATTGCTTAATGTCTAGGTTAAATTTCCAAATTAATAGATATTAATTTAAAAATACGATAAATATCTTTATTTTTTTAAATGTATAGCCAACTAGAACTCTTATGAAATTGTCATCGTGAATACTCGTTTTGTAAATTGAGTATACACAAGTATTCGGCATTTACAAATTATTAATCTGCCTCTTTCAATATTTCTACAGAGTCTCTTCACGGAAAAAATTTTGGTACGTTAGACGCACCAAGTAATGCATCAGTTATACCAAATGCCGAGACATACGGCTTACTACATTTCGTACGTCTGATGCCCCAAAAAATAGGCAACAGCCGTACCAATTCAGCGCATGCG
>JABFPN010002985.1:0-19696 GCA_022817305.1 Leptoteleia sp. ZL-2020
AAACTTCCTTCGTCGATTGTGACCGACCCCCCCCTCATTTCTGTTTCGTAACTTTTTGCACCAGGTGACCAAATACTGCCCTTGCACCGGGAAAATTTTCTTTGAGAAAAATACAATCATTTGCAACTAAGGAACCTTATCCACCTTAATTTATACATGAAAAAAAAAATATCCGTGTTGTGACACAAAAGAAAATATATGAAAGGTACTAGGTAAATTTAACTAAATTCATTGTTTGACCATTATTGAGATAAGTAAAAGTTGTAATTATCGTAGCCAAACAAATTTATGCAACTTAATTTTATGAAAACAAAACTACAGAGGTCGTTAAATGACGTAGATATATGACTAAATCAGCTATACAAATTTATCTAATCTTAACATATTAAAGTCGTATTCGTTTTCATTTTCCAAGTTTCTTTCCAATTTAGCTAATAATACAGACGTTTTTTTACTCAGTTTAATGCATATATTTTTAGTTAATTTACTAAAAAAAAAACTATTTTATTCATAAAATAGCACATATTTATTTTAAAATAAATGTGGCACTTAATTAGGCACTGACATTGTTAAAAAATATTGAAACTTTTTTATATTTAAAATAAATGAAAATAATTGATTTAAATACTGTTAATTGAAATGATTAATAAACGAAAGTTTTACACTGAGAAAAAAGTTCGGATAAAAATTATTATACTAAATGTAAAAATGGGGACAAATTACAATTCTTGCAATATTTAAAATACATTTTGAAAGAGATTATCAGTATTGTACAAGTTGTTATGGTACAGTATAATAAAAATGTTCATTTTTCTTATAACCTCTTTTAAACTGTATATTAACTAAGACAAGAAGATGTCATTTATCCCTCTTTTTACATTTAGTATAATAATTTTTATCCCAATTTTTTTCTCAGTGTACCAAATCAGTTTTCATTCAAGTTTATTTCAAATTGTAATATTTCCAAATAAACAATTCTGCTATTTATATTTGGTCATACGCAATCTAGGCCATATCTGACGTATAATATAATTTGAAATATATATATATATATATATATATATACCATATTAAGCTACATCTAATTTATATATGTATCAAAACTGATCCGGATGCATAAAACTTCTGCACATGACTATGTTGCGAAAGCACACGATCCATAAAAACTGCCATATTTAAACGTCAAATTTTCAAAAATGGTAGCGGAAAATTTAAAATTGGCTAATTAAACTTCTTTATCTATTTCTGATGTTTCCATTTAAACTCGCTAACATTGGGATAACCGGTACCTTCCAGTTCTACCGTCGTTACAGCGAGACAAATTTTTAAGAAGAATTACTGCAGTTTTCAACAAACAATCTTTTTCCTGCTGATTCAGCTTAGTTTATATCATACAGTGAAATAATCTTATCATTCTTTTCCCTTAAATAATAGAAAAACTTACATAAATCAACACGATAAATTTCGTTTTCTGTAAACTAGATGTTACATTTCCAATGAATTTTTGTTCAGTATAGGTAAAGATGATGAATTATATGTTTATATTTAATTCAAAATTTTAAAAGAATGATTACGTACGAATGATCAACTATATTTAGATTATCATTATGATTTTCTGATTAAATTGCTAATAATTAAAATGTTAGTAAAATGGTCATGTATTTGAAAAGAGTAAAAGAATAGAAACGACTATACCTTATAACAACACTGACGTAATAAAATACTTTAGTGGAACGTTATAACTTGGCAAGTATCCAAATATCAGTAAATACCCTACGATTTACTCTATACTGGACACTAATAAATTTTATAAGTCTCTTCTGATAATTATTTTATTGAAATATCAAATCAAAATATTTCACTTCAGCATTCTTATACAGTTTTCCATATAAAAATAAACATATACGTGTTTATATGCATGTAATGTGTATATGTGTACGTCCATATATAATTTGGAGCCATATAAATTGAACCACAAAGACATATTAAATATTTATGTGGCTATATATATAACATTGCGTGTCAACATGATGCAAAATTTACTAATTTTCTATATCTTATCAACAATACAAATTTTTAGATGTGTAAGTAATTTTTGTTCTAACTTGTTTGCGCGTGTATATTACCACTTTACTAACATGTCAGTACTGGTCCAGTACTGTTAGCCATCTGGTAAACTGATATGAGCCCGTATTGGTTCAAGCTTGGTTATCAACAAAAGTGCCAGCATTCATGATTTACAAAAATTGTTTAATTCAAGACCAACATTGGATGATTGCTGGTAGGGTACACTGAAAAAAAGTTGGAATAAAAATAATTATACTATATATAAAAATGGGTACAAATTACAATTCTTGTCTTATTTAAAATACATTTTATAAGAGACTATCAGTATTGTACAAGTTACTATGATACAGTATAATAAAAATGTTCATTTCTCTTATAATCTTTTTTAAACTGTATATTAACTAAAGCAAAATGATGTTATTTGTGCCCATTTTTAGATACAGTATAATAATGTTTATCCTAACTTTTTTCTCAGCGTATAGGTATACAACTGGAATATTTAGTTGTACGGTACTGGCCCAGTACTGGCATAATACCGTTATCAGAGTTATCACTCCATTACAGGCACGATTCTGTCACTCTACTGGGAAACAAATTTGCCAGTGTTGGTAACTCTGGTAACAGTATTGTACCATCCTTGTAGAAAAGAATGCTGAAAAAACTGAAAAATCCTGAAAATTCCCGATGTTAACAGTTCTTCAATGTTTTTCAACATTTTTCAGCATTCTTTTCCACAAGAGAAGCACCGGATCTTTTCTCTCCTTGTAATACTGGGCCAAACGAAGGCGACGTTTTATTTCAACAATTTGCCATCAGTTGACCGACAGTTTGACACGTTAGGAAGGTCAAATTTCTCCACGACATAATCAGGATCCAATTGGTGGAAAACAAAAGGGACTTTTTATCGTTTGTTATCGCACAAAAGAGCGATCCCTTGAATTAACTATCAACTTGGCGACGCGATTCATAATTAATTACTCGGACGAGTAAAAGAAAAAGATACCCCAGAGTATTATCGGCGCGAATAATTATTTTTCTGTTGTCCGGCTCTTGTAACAATGATAATAAAATAGCTTAAAATTGGATTTAAAAAGCGTCGCATCCGTGAAAAGGAACGGCTTTTTGTCGCGCCGCCCTCCCTATCAAAGTGATTAGCTTTTTCCTGTTATAAGATAATATGACCGATCCAATTATCTGAACGCTAGTTAGCGCAAACTTTTCCTCTGCATAATTGAAAACAATCGTAATCGCGAGCGTCGCTGCTCATGGTAACATCCCTATTAAAGGCAATATTATCATCTTTCAATTATTCCTTCTTTTCGTTTATTACAATTCTTTGCGAGCAATGTTTGTAAATTAAGTTTGTTTTGATATTGTAGGAATATTTCATATGGCACAGAGATTTGAAATGCAAAAAATAACGTGAAATAGATTTTAATTAATTCTACTAGAATTTCTTTTTGTTTGTCTATTTGCTTTAATTACATTATATATACGACGAGAGCAATTGTCAGTTAAAACAATTAAAAATGTTATCTAAATGTTGAACAATTAAGTTATTTATGAAATTGAATAAAAGATTTTAAAAAAAAAAAACAGTATCAGAATGTATTTTTACAAACTTATAATAACTTGTCAAGTTGTAGTTGAGATGTTAACATTTTGGCAAATCTCTCATCAAAAAGTTTAACGAAAAGATTCGGTTGCAAAAGTTTTTCCAACAAATTAGTTTTAGACGAGCGAATGCAAAATGCTGCTTTATGAAATAAAAACTGTTTATACGTCGCGCTCCATTTATTTGGAAACCACAACACCACATTTGCTTCGTTAGTTTTTCAAGCCACGAAATCAAATATACCAAAAGGAGATCAAAACACAATTCGTGAATTCAAATTTGTTGCCTCCACTATTTTCCATTAACAAAAATTCACTGGTTCGGTTCATTCGTCAACGAACTTCCCGTTCCCTCGCGCGTACAATAAAAATCAACTTTATACCGCCTCAACTTTACACTCCTTTGCGTTAAAACACTGAAGAGAAACACCAATAAATATCAATAAAATTAATAAGAATTTTGTTTGCGTCAAATCATTATTACATAGCACATAAAGGGAAAATATTAATGAAAAATTATTAACATTATTAATTACCTGGTCATATATTTGAAAAAATGGAGAAATTACTATCTCAAGTTTTGTTGACAATTATTCTTTAAAAGCTGACAATATATGTTGACACTTTCTACTAACTTGGGATAATAATTTTTAAAACTTTGTAAGTATTAGACCAGTTTACTTAACAATGTCAATCATTTTTATTAATCTTTTTCTCTGCGCGTATAAAAATTGCAAGATAAAAAAACTTTACTTTAGAGGATAATAAGAAAAAGGGGCGAGAAGTCGCCTGCGCGATTATCGACGTTTTTCTTCAATTAGTTTTCAACATGCAAATTTATCAAAGCACCTTATATATAGCGTTTATGGGTGTTTTAGTCCCCACAAAGCATGACTCAAGGGCTCAAATGCAGTACTTCTAAAGAGACAGCTGCTGATACGGCTTTTACTTATAATAACTTTTTTCTTCCCCGTGCGAACCATTTTGTACGCACTTTCCTCCACCATAAAACTTTGTTTATACAGAAAAAGAAAAAAAAAAAAAAAAAAGAGTGCAAGAAGAAAAAGAAGAAAAAAAATAGCACCATTAATGAATATTAAACGCGCGGTGGCAAAAATTTGCATAATTCATTACACATATAAGAAGATTGAAAAAGGAGCGTTGTTCGATTAGCAAAACTTTGTAACTTCTATTTTGATTATCGCCCGAGCGCTTCGAATTTTAATGAACAAGGTTGAATGAATTTTTGATGATTTAGCCGGAGACGCATTTTAAGCATAAAGTGTTGTAACCGTCATAAAAACAAAAGAGTACGAGAGTTCTTTGACATTGAATTTCTCCTCGCCGAGCGACTGCGCATGTATAAACCGTCCACTGATTGATCACAAATTAAAATTGACAAAGCACAAAAAATTCTATATCCATTTTCTGACGTATCGCGCACTTTTGACGATCACAATAACAATGACGATAAAAAGTGCCGTAAATTGACTTTTTGTAACAATCCAAATTAACGGCAACAAATTAACATTTCTAAAGAATGTAATGAAAAAAAAGCAAGGGAAAAAAAACTGAGGCAAGTTTCCAATTAAAAGTTCTATCATTTCGTATGATTTATGTAACATTACGGAACCTCGCGACCTGTTGCAAAATATTTTTAGTGTATGACACAGCTCTAACACAACGTTTTGGTACGTCTCTGCGTAATTTTTGTCCGCGTCTGGTCATTTACAACGGTCCCGCACAATGGGAACAAAAGTTACCGAAGAATTTCCAATATTTTATTGGAAATGCGTTATATAATGTTAAAGTACACAAAAGAACAATGCACCATTGTAAAATTAAACGCAAAAAATAGATGCCTTCGCCGAACGCAATTCCACTTTGTTGCGTTTATTGTTTACATTTACAATGCGACATTATAAAATTTGTTAAATACCATGCTGCGCGCAACACATTTTCCAATAAACAATTACAATTTCACCAATAACCTTCCTCGGCGTAAGCATACCGGGGGCTACATCTGAAATGTTAACGCGCAGCACTTTAAATTAAAAACTTGTCCTCCTCTTCATTCTAGTTCCTTCAACCCGTTTCAATAACAAACTTTTGAATGGCACGCAAAACAACAAACACGAGCGCGAACGCCTACCGGCCAACGCAATCACCTCACAAATTTACCAATTTCAACCGAACCAACGCTGACATTTAATGGTTCCCCTGTCAAACTCTCACATTTATCGACGATAAACAGGTTTTCGCAACATCTTCATTATCTAATCGTTTCACCTCTACCAGGTCAAAAAAAAAATCTAATATAATATATAAAAAAAGTTCACCGGGACACAGCATTATTCGTGTCCTGGCTCGCGCAAGGAAAACCCAAAACGGATATCCTATTATAGCTTTAACGGTGGGCAAGTCGACTGAATGAAAAATTGTGCGGTCACCGATAAAACGGGAATATTCGAGGAATCGAAAATAGAATTCCCCCCCGGAGGGGGAAGGGCTTTGAAGCTGGCTAAACCCCCCCCTCCCTCCCCCGCCGAGCACGTCGCCGATTTCCATGACAATCGCGGCACGGCACGGTGTACCAGGTCGCACAGCTCTTACACTCGTGACGTGCACGAGGAAGCAACGGTGAAACAAAAAGGCCACCGAGAAAGGCGGAGGTAAACACCGACGAACGCATCCCCGGTCGGGCAAAAGTCAACCGAGTGCCCGAAGGGCCTTTCTCCCCGGCCAACTGTACTTTACACACGACCCAACCCTAAACGGGGACACGGTGGGTCCTTCTCCGGTGTACTTTAATCACTCGTTAGGAATCCATTACAAAAAAAAAAGAAAGAAAAAAGAAAAAAAAAACAATGAGAAAAAAAGACTCCGGCGCTCTCACTAACCATTGAAAAGATGTAAACTGGGCCGCAAACTGTCTTCCTCTTTTTTTTCTCCCCCTCCTTTTCCTTCACTCTATTCTTAAACCTTTCGGGCACTTCCTTTTGTCGCGTTAACGATTGTCGTTAGGAGCCGTGTCGTTGGCCACCTTTTTCGTCCCTTTCTCCCGCGTTGTTTCAGCAACAAAAGGCCGCGACGAGTGCGGTTTGCGCGGACGATCGCGATCGCACGGGGACAGCACGGCAACACACGACCGTCCCATTATCCGGGGAGCACCACTGTCGGGGAACTTTGTTGTCACCTCGCTTTGACCGTCGCGGCTCGTCCCGTCGACCGCGGGGCGACACACACCGGGGAACGCGCGCGGTTCCCCCCAAACTGGACGGCCACTCGACGCCCGACCGCTGGCCCGTCCTCGGAGCGTAATTTCGGGCCCGCTGCTGCCCGCGGAAACAATGAAAGTCCAGCGGGCCGAGCCGATCGTTTGTTGTTAACGGGACCCACACAGAGGTGCGCGCACGTGTGCGTCTGTGTGTGTATCCGCCAATCCATACACAAGGCAACGCGTCGCGTCGGCCGCGTCGGCCGCGTCGACCGCGTCGACCGCGTCGTCCGCGTCGTCCCCCTTCCAACTCGTAACCTCGAAAACAAACTGCTCTCCCTTATACCAGCGCATCTGTAAACAAATTGTCAGCCCGCTTCGGGCGACTGGAAGAAAGATGCGCCCACCCTCGGTTCGTCGTAACGCAACCACAATGAAAATCAATCCCCTGTTTCTCGTTAATTGTCAATCTCGCGCCGCGATATTTGTCAACCAAGTTGATCGCTGAAGCAACCGCGAGCCTTTACTGCAAACGCTCCCATAACAAACTGAATGCTCATAGAACCGTTTATAAACAAAAATCAATTGAACGGCAAGTTTAAAGTTTGAACGACACAAATGTTACGGTTGAGAATGAAATTTCCTTTATGATAACATGGGAGAATTGGTTTTATGTGGCAAAGTAAGAATATGAAGCAACACTGCTCTGATAATATTGCATTGCGGGGTTTGACGTGGGGTAGGAATAAAGGAAACGGTGTTTAAGGGCGCGTTCACATATGCGCAAGGTTTGACGCGCGTCAAATCGCGGTGTGAGGGATACTTGACGCACAGGTCGTTTACTTGTAAAGGGACGGTAAGTGTGTGAACGTCAAACGCGTTGCGTGGAGGAGAAAGTGGCGCCGAGGATAAGATTGGAAAATCGTCGATTTGGCCTACCTTGGCTGTGAGCTGGTTTGCGCTGCGAGTCGGCGACGCTTTCAAAAGGCGGCTGCCTCGCGCCTCGCCGCACGACACATTTGCGAAACGATATTCGGCCGCGCACACACTGAGCGTGAAAACGAGAATTAGGCACGGATACGCACACCCCGAGTCGAGCCGATGCCTGCCGACGCAGGATCATGGACGAGTGGCGCGTAATAGAAGCGAACTGTCGTGCGCGGTCCGTGGGAGATGCGATAACGCCGCGGTGCTGCCGCCAATCTCCCTTGCGAGGCGCCAAAGTTTGAATTAGGGCGTACCTACAATTAAGCATTTATCTCTGAAAAATTAATTGCACTCGACTTCCATGCATTTGCTTTTCCCGGGACCGGAAACTTCTACACATTTGCTTTTCCGGTACGAAAAATCACTGCGCAATTGCAATTCATTGTTTTCAATCTTATTCACAATTTGGCGGGTTTTGTGCTTTTCTCTCATTGGTCAGATTTCAGCAAATGTTTGGTAGAGAAAATAAATAAAAAGCAAATGTTTGAAGGTCGAGTGTATTATAAATTTAAATATGTTTCCATTATTAACTTTTGTAGTATTATATAATTAATTAACAAGGTTAAGTTTTATACGATTGTAAATTAATGTTGTAAAAATCGAATTTTTCATAACAAATAAACATTATTTATTTGTTTATTTTCAGTCTTTATTCAATTTTTACTATTGTACTATTATAAAACTGTTAGAATAATTGAAAGTGATTGTCGTGCATTAATTAATGCATAACTAAGAAGTAATCATTTTTTAGTACTTCAATCGGTTTGTAATTATACTGGTATATTAAATATATTTAATATATTATGTTATATTTAAAGAAACCTTAATAATCTTTCTCATATTGTTAAAATAAATTGACAAATTCGCGTACATAACAAAATTATAAGGCTGAAGAAGAAAACGTTTTTAAAGTGTAAAATATCGATCAGTTTCGTTCTTATTTGTTTTTAATCCACATTTTATGTGCTTCCAAATGTAAACAAACATTGCTATCTCTTTTATTTTATTTATTCGCCTCATCGCATATTTACAAATAATAATAGTTCATGTTTTAAATTTAAAAACGTATTACTCTTCACTTCCATAACAAATTTTTAAAGCTACTAAATCTCTAATGAAATTTATTAATAATTTATCCCCTAGAAATTACATTTGTGGAAATTGAACAAAACTCTTTCTGCAATCAATAATAAACTTTGTAACTGACATTCTTTGGACGTGAAAAAAAGTAGTTGAAACTTAAAATAAAAAGATACACAATATTTGATGGTCACTAATCTAAAATTCTCATTCGCCTGTGTCATCTGGATTGCACACTTTGTTTTTTTCCTGCGTTGCAAAACCAATTAAGATGTACCATCTAAACTTGCTAATAGATGTAAGAACATTAAACGCAATCAATTTCACTTAGTGCGTGGCACGTCGGCGAAACGTGCACCAGAGCTCCATTTAAAATTTACCTTCGTATCTCATTAAATCGGCATATTTATTTTACTGAAAACAACGTAAACAGAGAACAAAAAAAGAAAGATGCCAGGCGGTGTAGTTTTCCTGGTTTGCATTCCTACTTTGAGTTACGAGCACCAGTTAATTTTTGGAAGACCCGTGAAGAAGGATAAGAAGCCAGTAAGACCAAGTAAAGTGGATTTACGTATCAAGGATGCAAAATCCAGGCAACGTCTTCTGCCAATCGGCGATGACGATGACGATGATGAAGATTACTTAAACGACGTAGATGAAATTGTCCCAAGGGCAAGACGCGAATTACCGTCCCCGGAAGTGCGTCCACAAAACATCTTCGTATCGATGGAGACGGTAGTTGAGGAATTGTTGAAGAAATTGAAGGTCGAACATGTGGTTTGGTGCAAGGACAAAGCGAATCTTTATTATGAGGTAAATAATTAGATTACGTTCAATCGACCATTTTGGATAAGTGAATTTCAGGAAGTCGAAAATATTTCAGATCATTTTTCCAGTTCCAGCAGGGGAACCGTGCGAAAACTGCTTACATTGTTTGACCGAGATGGGTATTGGTGTTAGGATGAATTCTATTGTGAGGTAACGTAGTGACATTAAAAACTGGTACAGATTATTACGTATTGCAATTTTTTAAAGATATAACATTGAGGTGACGTGATAGTTTTAATATTCCAGTTAATTACAAACAGTTCTTTTTTATCTAACTTTATAATTCTAAAAATTTAATGTAAAGGAACGATGATAATTTACTAAAATATTTCAATAAATCATTACATATTACAAAAATATTGAATAAATAGTTTTAATTGAACATAGATCATAATTGAATTATTTACAAAAAAAAAAAAGATAAATTTCTATGTAACTAAAGAAATGAAAAACTTTTCATATTTGTTACGTTGTTTTCAAATGGCCAAAATTATATTCGTTGATAATAAAATAGACAATTAACCAGATAAAATCTGAAATAAGTGAGTGTTCTTATCCTCGAGGGATTTTTATTATTGATTTTCCCCGCTCATCTTGCGAAGCCAATTTCACTGTAAACCAATTTACCTAGCATCTGTTGTCATATTACCCTCTCATCTGAGTCTAGATCTATCAACTAGTTGCTTTACCTAAGTGGTTTGTCAAGGGGAAACCTATGACAAAATAGTAAAGAAAATTGCAATTTAAGTGACACAAGTATCCTATTAAAAAATAATATCCAATTAAAATCTACATTATAACATAAAGTAAAATAATGCACATCGTACAGCGATGCTTATTACAAAATCCTGGACATTTCAAACTTATAAAGAAGCGGATAATTTATTGTATTTTTAATACAATAAATTAAAAATAAAATTAAATTCTTTATGGAATTTTTAAACAAGGATATCCAGCTCTTTTCAAAATTTTAGTTTCCGAATAAAAAGCATAATGACAACTTTTGTTATATACTTACAATAACAATTTCCTTAAAATATAAATTTTTATATTTAATTGCTATCAAGAAGTTTAGGCAAATTTTACTGATGCACTTAAAACCCATTAAAACTTTATATTAAAACAAGAAAAAAAATAAAACATTCCAGTGTGATTCCAACGCAGTGCACCTACAGTGGGGTTGGAAGTTTAGGGGCTGCCGCGATAAGAGACGAAATAAACCGACGAAAGGCTGCGGAGGAGCGCAACAACACTAACTGGGCGCAATTCGTTGGATCCATAAGGTCTAAATTGACGGTTAAACAAGTAGTGGATGGAGTCAGAAGCGGCGGGGATCTCACTTTTGACTATATTCTCTTAGTTTTAACTGCCGAGTAAGTTGTTCACGAGAAGTTTCCAAGTTGCTAAAATATAAGACGCGTCATTAAAACTTGCTTTCAGTTGCCTCGCAGCACTTGGCTTAGTTGAAAACAGCGCGACGAACGTCGTCGCTGCAATGCTGGTGTCGCCATTAATGGTACTTTGTTAAAAAAAGATACGTTTTCGCATTACTCGAACACCCCAAGCGAAACATTCTTCTTCTTTCAGGGCCCAGTGATGTCTCTCACGTTTGGGACCATTATTGCTGACAGAGATTTGCAACTTGTTGGCCTAAAAAGTTTGATGTTAGGTATTTTTCTGTCTATACTATTTGGATTTATCTTCGGGCTTATACTAGGCACGACAGAAATGCCTTGGGGGTACAATGATTGGCCCACTGACGAAATGAAAGGAAGGTATAATTCAATTTTAAATTATTTTAGAGGAAACTACAATCGAAAACTTTACCAATGAAATTAGGTTGTTTTAATTAGAAAATTGCAGTTGATTAAGATTTTAACTTAATGAAACAGTTGTGATAAATATAACTTCAGAACTGAAAAATAATTGCAGAGTTATTAATATAATTTTTCGAAGGTCAGATTTCAAAAGAATTTCAATTGATATCCCTTGACTTTTAGAGGGAACTATAGGTCATTGTGGATGGGTGTGTTATGGGCATTGCCGTCTGGTACTGGAGTTGCAGTGGCTTTGCTTCAAGGTAGTAATGGTCCTTTAATAGGGGTCGCTATATCTGCATCTTTACTGCCACCTGTTGTGAATTGCGTTAGTGGACTAATTTGTTACTTTACACTAAGAAAAATTTAAAAAAGTAATAAATATAACTTTGATATTACGCTTTATTTATTTATTTATTTTGCTCCACTTTTTATTTTTATGTAACCAAAAACACAATAAATGTCTTTAGTACATTATTATATGAAATTTTTCTCAGTGTAAACTTACAATAATTTACAGTTAATTAACCTGATATATATATAAGACAACATTTACACAGGGTCTATTTTGGGCTCTTGGCTGCATTTGGCTAATTTATCGACCCATTAAAATGCCCCACATGAAAGGAGAATCATATACCGATTTGAATACTTCATATACTTATGTTTACACTGATTATTTGCCAGTTGAATTTTTTTGCAATGGTATAATCAGCGCGTGCCTTACTTTTATCAATGTTTGCTGTATTTTTATAACAGCAATTATTGTTCTCAAGGTAAACGCATTGTAGATATGCACCGCATAAAATGAAGTGCACATAGACTAAGGTAACTTATTTTTATTGGTTAACAGATCAAAGAAGTGGCCGCACCGTATACATCAACGCCTGAACTTCGTCGATTCTGGGAACATGACATTAGACTTGTCCGAGATAAAAATACTTCCAGAGACAACAGTTCTATCGATTCGAGGTATCAATTTATTGCTCATTAAAATAATTAATTGGTCAGTTTGAAATAAACTTAACTTTCAATGAAATTCTAGTTTTTATGACGGTTTAAGTAATACAAAGAAAAAAGCGCTAGAAAGAACATTAAATGAAGCTGTGAAAGAAGCTATAGATGATGAAACATTTCGAAAAGTACAAAGACTCAGTTATGGTCAACATGGTCCCGAAGAAGTATGTATTAATTAATAGCTATTTATACACGAAGGGAGAATCATACGGAAATCCATCCTCTCATGCGAAGTTTACAAACCGTGTAGGCGAGGCCTACAATTTTTCGTCACGAGTGAAACGCCATTGTTCAGAAACTCTCTAGCTAGAAAAATGGTGCCTTTACACCACTGGGTGACGAAAAATTTTAAATTTAAGCATTCGTTATTATTGAATTTATTAATTTCAAAAAACATTAATTACTTTTGTTATAAATAAAATATTATACATTTGCCTTTTACACACATAATATAGAAATATGGTAAAATTAACTTCATTTAATGGCTTTATATTAAGTAACATATCGAAATATTAGCTTTATTAATTTCTGTTTAATTTTTTAGATTGCATCACGACTGGGATTTCGAAAGCAAGGTAATTCAAATGACACGGTGTCCAATGAAATTCGTCATGATAATAATTTACCTGATAATCGAACAAATGAAAATATCCAAAATCCAATGCACGGTAATACAGTGGAGGATTTGGCGGCACTTGACAGACTCATCACATATTTATTAGGAGGATCTGCAAGCAATCCGAATTCTAATGCCAACAATTTGGATAATTGGCGACGTTCGTATCGGGCCAGTAATCGAGGTTATCGTCCATTACGGCCGAACGGTAATCATGGTACAAACAACGATGGTGTATCATCATCTTCTCAAAATTTTGAAGTCGGAATTGACACTACACCTCTATGAAATATTTATAAACATGTAAAATATAAATAAATGTGAAACATATGAAACAACATATTTGAATTTCAAACTAAGTTTTATTAATAAATACTTAGTCAATACTCATACTGAATATGATAAAATACTTTAAGAGGATAACTGTACAGGGATGTATTTTATAACGTTAGCGCGTTTCCTTAAACGAACCAATCAATCATCTGATGGCTCAGTACCGAAGTAACGGTCACCAAAATTGCCAATTCCTGGCAATACATAAAATTTATCGTTGATCTCAGGGTCAACTGCGGAAGTCACAATTTTTACACCAGGGAAAGCATATGCAATTGAATGAACGCCGGATTCCGCCATGAGTAAAGATACCAACATAATATTACTCTTAGGGACATCGTGATCTAATAAAACACGGATCGCCATCATCGCTGCTGCTCCCGTAGCCACCGTTGCATCCATTAAAATTACTTTGTAGTCTTTTATGTCTTTCGGAAGTCTCAAGTAATATAACTGAAATTAAACATTAAAATTATTTCCATAAACTGCCATTTGCTTAATAGTATATCTTTATAAATTATTTAATGATGAACAAAATCTTACCTCTGGTTCGCCAGTTTTCAAATTTGTTTGAATCAAAATTTTACCGATACGAATGTCTTTGCAAACGTCTCGCACTGCTTGCTCCATGGTTTCACCAGCTCTTAATATAGAAACACCACAAATTTTGTCCGTTGCACTACGTTTTCCATGATAAGGTACATTCTGAGGCGTATCAACTACGATTTCCTGTTAATCAATATTTAGTTAGTAACGATAATGCGATTAGCATATGAATTGTAGAAAATGCGGGTATAATTACGTTTTAACTACTTACTTTGAATGGTAAAAGGGATAAAGCATATTCTATGACCAACCGAATGAGTCTTTTCGAGTAAAAAATAAATTCATCTCGACACGTATCTTTGTTTCGTATAAAAGTGTGTAAGCCTCGGACTTGTGGAGTATCAGTTAATAAATATAATGAAGATGGTAATGGCTGGCCACTGAACGAGTGTGCTAATTTTTCTCGCAACTTAAAACCTCTCTGCAAAAAGTAAATTAGTAATAAAAAATATGTAACTATATATATGTAATATATAGTTATATGTAAGTTCACAGCATAAAGTAATTTAATTTGAATAAATATATAATACCAATTGTAATTGAGTATGGACGTTTTGGACAATCAGTTGGATTGCGACTTCATTTTCACCACCTCGAGGTACAATAATGTCGGCGTGCACCATCAATGGAGCTATATAGTAAAAGAACGAAGGCTTAACAAATGTGCCATACTGCTTGAGTACACCCTCTACTTCGCGTCCTCTTTGCAAAATATCCCTGCGCAATCTTCTTGCCAATCTCACATCTGCATCAGTGTCAACAAACACTTTCATATCACACATCTTTAAAAAAAATTAATTATTATTAGACAATATTATCTACTTTCCCTCTTTCATTTAAACAATTAAAGTTCAATTATTTGAGATTAGAATATAAATATACCTTAAGTACTTCTGGATCATAAAACGTGAGTATGCCTTCGAATATAATTACGTTTGCACCATACATTGTTTTCTACAAATAAAAAAACGTGATTATGTTATTAAAAAAAAAAAAAAAAAAAAATTATTACCAGAGGTAGAAATTATAAGTAGTTTTGATGTACTCACTGTTCGAGTTTCTCGACTGTGTGTTAAAAAATTGTATATTGGTACCTCCACCTTTTTGCCTTCTTTTAAACGTTGTAAAGTCTTTTTTAATAGGTCAAAGTCAAAGGCATCTGGGTGATCGAAATTATACTCATTTTTACTAGCTGCTTCATGTTGCTTTTCGTTCAGTACCTACGCAGAAAAATTGTATGTCAGGAATCATTTGTTAACACTTCACAATTTATTCAAAGTAGTTTAATATCGAAGAAAGAAAAAATTTAAAAAGTAAAGTAAACCTTGTAAAATGAATCCATGCTAAGAAGAGTGACCCAGGGAACATCAAGAAATTCTATAATTTTAGTGGCTACTGTTGTTTTACCAGAAGCACTCCCACCACAAATACCTTTAAACATTAAATTTTAAATATAATACATGTTTCGAATGTTTTGTGTAAAAAAACTGAACTTATACTATCCATATATTAAAAATATATTAAATATATTATTAATATATAAATAAAAAGCCACTCTAATGTATTTTTAATACATTCTTGACTAAAGAAAATACTTTATTCTTATACTTTCAGTATTATTTTTTCATACGTTCCTAAATTATATAAGAAAGCAATACTTTCTTAGCACATGTATTGAAAAATATATAATACCTATCTCTTTAAAGAAATAATTCCAGCTTAATAGATTAAATTACATTAAATATAGAAAATCAATATTTTAATAAAACACATTCAGATTATTTTTAAAATATTATTAAGTTTTATAAATAAAAAAGTATAATTATGAATCATTTGAACTTAGATGTATTCTTATTTTAATTAATATATACATAACATTCAATAAATGAAAATGTATAAGTAAACAATAATGTAACAATAAAGGTATCGGTGTTACATCCTTGTACACATTTACATTATATAAAAAAATGAAGGATGCCACATTAAAAATAACGTGAATTAAACCTTATTTTAGTATAAAAACCCTACAAAACATGCTTATGTATTTGAATAATTTAATAATAAAACAAGGTTTGTTAAATATCTTAATGTTCATTGTAATAAAAATGATAGGATCTTTACTTATATTTTGATACTTGTAATTAACAGTTAATAAATTACCTATTACAAAAGGCTCGACCTGTTGACCAGCAAAGTCATACCACGGTGGTCTACCTGCGGTGTAAATGGTACGTGATTTACAGCGCAAAATAGATTCCGATGCAGTTTTCTTATTAGACTGGGACATGCTTGTCGTCCGGTGTCTTCGGGAGTGTGGAGACTTCTGAGAGCCTAACGCAGAAAGCTTGATTAATAACTGGAGGCATTTCGAAACCACCTTCCATACATCATTTAAAATACATTAGCAAAGCTTTTACCTGCAGAGGGGGGTCGGGGTAAAGGTGAAGCAGGCGTGCCCATATCAGTTCTACAATCATTATCAGTTTGTTCATATTCTCCAAAATATTCTGTATCTTCTAATACACACTCTGGAATATCGCTGTAACAAATATTATTTTACAGTCACAATTAAAGAAATAATTTATACTAGATGAAATTAAGAATAAGAATTTCATAAGAAAGTATATGAAATTGATACTTTTAATAGGCTATTAATGTTATTAATCCAAAGCTATTTAATATTTTTGGTAATCATTAATAAGTACAGTTACTGAATTCATATTTTAAAATATAAAGTGATATTAAAAGTAATATTTAATGTCTTTTCATTACAATTATTTTCGTTTTATAGAAGTTTATATAGCCTACACATTGTGAAATTTAAAAATGACTAAATTAATTTTCCAATAATAGGCTTCAGGTAACAATTTATGAACATACTTATAATACCTTATAATAATACTATAATAATACCTTATTATAGTATTATTCCAATAAATTTATGGGAATATATACTTTATTTTAACATTTATGTAATACTTTATTATAGGTATGTTTGCAAAATGTTTTCTAGGATTCAATTCCGATTAATTATAGGAAAATTACCTCCTTCATTTTTTGCATGTATAAACTAATTCCAACTACATATTCATGTTAATATCACAATGTTTATAATAAAGACAGTTACAAACACACCTACTAAATTTAATTAATAATTAGTGATACATTCTCTAAAAATGTATGGAACAAAAATTATGTTTAGAAATATAATCATTAATTACTAGTAGACTTATATTTCATTTATATATTATTAAAATATATTTTTTATTAATAATATGATGTTTATATAGAAAAAAATAAATAGGAAAAAGTACAAAAATGTCATTGATGAGCTAAAAGGAAAGTGAAATTGAAATCATTTTTTAACTTTTAATATATCAGTTTTCATCATTTAGTATTCTTGTATTTTACTATGATATTCCTATTAATTGTTTTAAATTCTAACTAAAAATAATATACAGTTGAGTATTATTATAAAAAGTACTCAATAAATTCTTTTAAATAATATCTTGATTATACAACATAAAACAACTATATATAACAACAAAAATAATACAAAAGTTTATAAATCTATTTAAATTTTGTATTAGTAATAGAATGTATGCATAATACATCTTATCATTCTTATAATTTATCAATAAATACAACTAAGAGTTAAACAATCCACTTTAAAAAATTCAATATCAAAAACAATATTTTTCATTTTCTTCAGTATATATATAATGTATTAATTTTTTTTTTAATTTTTTTATAATTAATTGTTTATGTACACAATTTAAATTAATTTATAACATTAATTGTACTACAATAAAAAACATGTTATAAAAATTTAACAATGAACAACAAAAACAAAACATTTAGTAATAGACTGAATTGATTAAATCAAGTGATTAAAATTATTTAATGATAGTGTAATTATGTTCTGAAATATAATTAAGTTTTTTTATTTATATGTTTATGTTTCATAATACCAACATGGAAGTTGGTAAATTAATTATAGAACACACTCATTTTAATCGCATTTACAATTAGGTATATTTTGACTAATGAAACACTCTAATCTTAGGTACAAGTATAAAAATAGCATACATTATAATTAAAATGCAATAATAAGAAAATGAATTATTTATTTAATATACTGTCATTTATTCTTGACAATGCCTTGTATAAATAACAATAATACTATTGATAGAAGTAATATTAACAGTGATAAAATTATTTTTAAATTTTATTAATAATATTAAATGTTCAATAGGAACTCCAACCCGTTTTAATAAGAAAAATAAAATTAATAATAATCATAAGTGAAATATCACGCGTTTCTATAGAAAAGCACTGGTTAAAATTGCTCTAAAATAGCTGCATACGAGATTTCACAGAAAATTACAACAGCAAGTATAATCTGAAACTACATTTCCTGCTAGTCAGTTACTTCTGTTTGCATAATTCGTAATTCACATACAACGGTTACATTCGATATTTATCAGTTATATCATACTTCATGGTAATGCTCTTAAATCTTTTTTCATCCAACTATCTGTATGCTTCATACTTATAGACATGTGCACAAACATTAAAAAACAAACAAAAACAAAACTAGAATAAACAAAAATAAAACTTATGTAAACAAACATAAGTAAAAAAACATAGTTTAAAAATGCAACTTAACTGTAAAATTAATAAAAATAATTGTGCAAACTTAATAGTTTGGCTAAATAATTTTAAAACAAAAAAGTAATAAAGGTTAGGCAAAAGCCGAGATAGGTTATGTTTAAAAAAAATCAGAATTACCTGTCGGAGCTAGCGGAGCTTGGTGGATCAAATAATTGCAATTTGGCTGCCATTGTCGATTGGTTTATGCTGTCGATACGTTTACATCAAAATAATCCGACAGATTTCAAAAGTGTGCGCTCAGTCAGTCAAATATTTTCAACCATGACCCTTCGTCATTTCCTTCTCACGTTTCAGGACACTGAAATAACAAACAGCAGCGAATCTTAATTTTTATACAAACTACGACTCGAATTTCGTTTTCAAAGGTTACCGCGCTGTTTCAAGGTTACCGTGTGTCCTCTTTCCATTTCTCTTTATTCAATAGAATATAACAAAAATAAAGATAATGTTTTCAAGGAAACATACTGTAAGCATGTTCCAAAAATGACTGACAGTACTGCGTTAGTGAGACATAGATATAGATTTTAATAAGCCAGAAAATGATGCACATACTGCCAATCAATTTTAGAACGTAACCTGTAGGTCAGACTTCAACACAATTGATTCTACGAAGATATGGCGTATTCGGAAAATGACATTATAATATTTTGTGAGAATTTGTCTCTTTTCTTTTTCATTTAATGATAACTTGAAAGAGAGAAATGAAACATCAATACACTCGACGCTCCCAGTTTCAACGAGCTCGAGACCGGAAACGCTCCCAGTTTCAACGGGGCGCAATTGCGCACGTGTTTAGCGCATGTATATTTTCATTGGTTACTTCTATTCGGTTGTTTCGGT
>JABFPN010002986.1:0-19692 GCA_022817305.1 Leptoteleia sp. ZL-2020
AAAGAAAAACATTTTTTTCGTAATCCATATATGAACATATATGTTTTTTCTTAATCCATATATGAACATATATGTTTTTTTCGTAATCCATATATGGACCATATATCACCATATATGACCATATATGACCATATATCACCATATATGACCATATATGATCATATATGTTTTTTCTTAATCCATATATGGACCATATATGTTTGATTTTTACTAGGGTAAATATCATTAATTGTTTAAATATAATAAGAAAATAATACATATGTCACTTATATGGCGTATATTCGTGACACATATGTTCTAGATTGTATAAATGTTCCATGTATACAAACATATACGTGGCATATGTTATTCGTTGGTAGATCATTCTGTCTGAACATATATGTTAGCGAAAATAATACGGTCTTGTAGAATCATATATGTCAGCATATATGTGGGGCATATGATCCCAAAGACAGTGCAGTATAAACGTATCATATAAATGTACATATAAATGTCTAATATATGTGCTTAATACATTCCCATATACGTAACATATACGGATACATATGTCCACATATAAGCAAACATAAATGGATGTATATGGCCCGCATATGGCCCATATATGACTTATATGCCTCCCATATATGCCTCATATATCCGACATATGTGGTTTCTTATGTTGTCACACATATATGATACTTATTTTCACTTATATGCCACATATGTTCACATGTATACCGCATATATATTACATATGTGATATTTATGTTCACTTATATGCCTCATATTTTCACGTATGTACTGCACATATATTATATAAATGGCAAACATATATGCCTTATATAAAACATCTCATAATTTTAAATTTAAAATAATTTTGGTTTTTAATGAGTGCATTAAAGAATTTTAACGCGCGTTAAAATAAAACGCGAAAGTGAACGTAAAATGTAATTACTTTTTTTTTTTTATGGAAACATTAAAAATAAAAGTATTCTTTTTCTGAACTAATGAAAAAAGAAGGAGCGGGACGTTAATTTTTATTTCAAAAAGCAATTCCAATATTTCTCAAATGTTTCCTAAGATTTAATCGAATGCGAGATATCGTTTAACAATTGTTATACTAATGGGAATCTAAGTTACGGGGAATTGAAAAATCCGAGCAGATAAAACTACGGTTACGACTCATATTTCGTTAAAGATAGCTCTTTAGGATTGTTGTTCTTGATAAACTACGATACGAGTTTCGGCGGAATGTTTCCGTTTGGAAAATAAATTTTCGAGGAAGCAATCGCAATTGCAATAAAAAGAAAGAATCGCATTTTTCGAAACGAATCCACTCTTAGTTAATTGAAAATGACACGCGGTGAACTTTTCCTTACCGTTCGAAAATTTTATTGATTTATGAATACATAAAAAAAACAATTTCGACAATACGCTTAATTGTTGAAATGGCATTTAAATTTTATTTAAATTCAATTTTGGCTTTTATCCCGATAAAATGTTATTTATTGCGAAATAAAAAAAAAAAGTATAATGGAGTGGAAAAATGAGGAAAAATAAACAAAATGAAAAGCGAAAGAGCGGGAGAAGAATTCAATTTCACCAGTAATACAAGTAGAAAATGTCAAATTAAACGTAATAAATTGTAAATAATTAACGAACTTTGGATCAATTTGGATAAAAATATAGTTTTATTCGATATAAATCATAACTTATATATAATGCATTGAGCAATAAAATTCGAAAAATATTGTTTTCGTGTTTTGTTGTCTGCGAAACGAGAACTGTAGAATTCGATTAATAAAAATGTATATTCGATACAATGCTAGGGAAGAGCAGCTAGAATTCGCATATTTTCGTACGAATGTCTGCGCACAGAGAAATTTGTTAGTAATTGCTATTTGGTTTTATATTAACTCGAGGATATGTGTGCATTTATTAAATTTGTATATACCGCATACATATATGTAACATATTTGCGATATATATGTCACCATATGTGTAATATATATATGCATGGAATAACATTTATGCAGTACAAATTAGATATCCCACTTATATATGACATATGTGCCGGATATATGCCACATATATGCCACAGATATGTTGATTTCTTGAAGGATGTATGATAATACATCCTTATAATAACATCTTATTCTATATCTCTGACATATATCTCTTATATATATTTAATCTTTTATAATATTATATATATTTAATCTATAATAATAGTACGCAGTATTTAAAAAAATATTTCACTTTAAGCCTTAATATGTTTTAAGTAACGAAACTAACGAAACTAACAAAACTAACAAAACTAACGAAACTAACGAAACTAACGAAACTAACGAAACTAACGAAACTAACGAAACTAACAAAAATAACAAAACTAATGAAACTAGCAAAACTAAAGAGACGGGTCTTAACTGTGTAATAACCGTGATTGTAAACAATTAAACCACGCCCCTTTCTCATTCCCACTAAAATTTTACCAAGACCAATATATTTCCCGACAAATTTACTCTAACTTTACAATTTCTTTTTATAGTTATCTCTTCAAGACCATGCAGATGTTGGAGTAAGCATCTAAAAATCATTTTATCTAATTTGTGATTTCATCTAAAATGCATTTTAAAGCAAGTTCGATGAAATGACGGTTTTATCGAATGCATTTTATCGAAAATTACTCTTCGATAAAATGACGATTAGGAAAAATGAGTTTTAGATGAAATGCATCCCAGATTAAAAGCAATGCAGATAAAATGCCGAGTAGATAAATAGAATAAACATGTAAATTAGTTTACATACAAAATAATATTAGTAAATATCAACTATTTAATTATGTACTTTAAAAATTTTACCGTTTTATATTTAAAATCCTATCAATGATTTTTTGTAAGCGATAGAATTAAATTAGGATAAAAATATATTATAAATATATTTCATAGATTTTAAATAGGAGTATAACGATATATTAATTAAACATTTTTAAAAGTAAGGTTATGTTATTTTTAAGGCAATCACTAACGGTTATTTCGCTCTACATAAAAAGTAAGATTCTTTTTTTAAATAAAATTTAAATTATACAAAACTTGATGGAATTCGTATCCCTATTTTGATCTGTGTAATTCAGGAGATTATACATTTACGATCTGCAGCGTCACCTACTTTGTTTTACAATCGGTATCAAAATTTAAATTGATGTATAGTTCACTAAGATGGAAACCGAAATAGGATATTAAAGAAGTTCCAATGAATTTTGTTTTTACATATAAAACTAAAATAAATTCAATTTAGTTCGAATAAAGTTCCGGTATAAAAAGAAATAAGAAATTATATTTTAAATCTTGAATTAATATCAGTTTTCGCAATATCAAAATCTGACTAATTTGAAACTGAATTGTTTAAACCACCCTTCCGTCCGAGAAATGTAGTTCCCGTTTAGTAAATCAACATTACACAGAGCTGCGCTCGCGACCACCTTAAAATATTTGGAATATTCACGGAATATCGCGATATTCGCGGCATATCATCCGATCCTTATTATATTCCGTGCTATTAAAGCATTTTGCCCGAAGGTTCGCTCGCGATCGTAGATTACTTAGCAAGTAATAGGTTTTCGGAATTCTCCTTCGATGTAACATAATCCTATAAACATTGCACTCCTTCGCAACTTAATCAAGTAGACGATTCCACGCAATTTCCAACGTATACAGTAACTTTTTTCCTTCCATTATTTTAAAAAGCAACAAAAAATGCTCATGCAACTGGAGAATAATACGTTTCGTAAACGATAAGTCGAATCAAACCATGTTTGTATGTATTTTTGTGGATATCATACAATAAATAAATAATATTAAAAAAAAACAAAAAGATTTTGCAATTGCTGTAATAGATATGGCAAAACCTGTGGTTGAGTGAATAAAATTTGTTAGATCATTCCCACAAATTAAGCCATATATAACACAGTGTTTGCCACATGCGGCTGGTTTTGTGCACGGGAAAAAAAATTTCTATTTAAGTTAGATATATTGTTTGGCCATTATTGACATTGGTAGAAATTATAATAATCGTAACCCAACAAATTTATGTAAGTCGTATTTATGAAAACTAACCTAGCTAGTTCATTCAATTTACATACACTGTATAGCTGAATCAGCCATACAAATTTATCTAATCCAAACACAGTGAAATCCAAGTAGTTTTCGTTGACATATAGAGGTTATGTTTAGTCTCCATAAGATAAGAAGTGTATGGTTGAATCAGCCATACATTTTATGTATGGGACCGTCATGCGGTGCAAATCATATATTTAGCATATATGCCACATACGTGTTGATTTTTAGATGTGTATCATATTAACAGGGATACTATAAATGCTCACATATCCCCGAGGTATGATAAAATATAGTAGGCAACTATTAATAAATTTCTCCCAGTGTAATTGCCAATAAATACACGCGAGACGCAGCGCGAGAGAATATGAACGGGCTCGATCCATGAATATAATTAAACATTATTTTATTGCCCGAAGGTTGCGCGCGTTCGCGGTCTTTGAAAAATGCAAATATCCTGCAGGTTTTGTGCGCGAGCTTAACGCCCCGAAAGTATTAAGCCAATACCATTTTCATATTTCGCTCGTTTATATTTTCATATTTGCCCGCGCTTACCTGTACGTTGTTGCAAAAAAAAAGTGCATTGTTAAATACCAGTCCTTTTTTTTCAACGGTGCTTCGCTTTGCGTTTAAAACCATTGGGATATTCAGCAATGCACGCTATATTCCTCCCGGTAGCATATTCTTTCGCAACTTAAGCGGACGAATTTTCTCGTTATCTTGTTGATGATTGGACGAGGGGCCTCACTTCCAGTTTGTTAATACCGTAACGAGCTTTTATAATGGGAAACAAAACAATCCCTATCGCTGGAGCAAAACGCCATTTACTTCTAAATACCAATTGGTGAATAGAAATGCTTGCTCGATGATGAAAGTCGAACCGAAGGCGAAATGATTAAAACAAATGAATAAATGAAATGAAAAAAATGGGAAAAAAAAAGAATGTAGAAAGGCAACAAAAAGAGACAAAGCAAAGTAAAGCGACAAAGCAAAGCGAAACCGAGTGGGTGCGCAATGACGCGATATAATTCACGTCAGAATTTTCTTTCGACTGATTTCTCGTTTTATTAGGGACACTGCTATAGGCATTGCCTTGGAAATATTTATTACGACACTGAAAAGCACTCGACTGCATACGTTTCCGTTCAATAGCGCATGCACGTGAGGAACAATATCTAGGCAGAATTTAAATTGAGCTCTATGCATGTTCGCGTATTGCAAATGATTTGCAATATCATTTTACCAACTACTCGTGGGGACGCGACCGTTTGCGAGCGGTATTTTTTTATTCTCGGTCCATTATCGCACTGCCAATTGCATTATTAATTTTCTAAATGTATATTTTGGCATGGGCCAATTCTGAGCCAGTCCTGGACCAATTTTGAGTCACTTCTGAGTTAATCCTGGACCAATTCTGAGTCAATCTTAAACAACTTCTGAGTTAATCCTGGATCTAAGTCAATCTTGAGCAACTTTTGAGCTAGTCCTGGACCAGTTCTGAGCAAATCTTGAGCCACTTCTGAGTTAATCCTGGGCCAATCCTGAATCAGTCATGGACCAATTCTGAACCAATTTTGAATCAATTCTAAGTCTGTCATGGATCAATTCTGAGTCAATATCGAATCAATTCCGAGTCAGTACTGAGATGATATTGGTGCCGGATTAAGATAGTTCTACATGAGTGAATTAACACCGGTAAAAGTATTGGGCCAGTGCTGGTTCTCTACCAGTATTTGGTACAATGTCATTTAAATGAATTTATCTCGACATTTGATAAATTGTATATTATTTTATTAATGTTACCAAAAGTCCATTGAGATTCCCACATATAAATTCTGAGGGAAATATTTGGCAATATTATGTAATTTAATTTTATTAACCAATTTTATATCTCACCTATTCCAACTTCCGCTTATTAGATTTATACATCGGAAAAATAAAATTTTCAATTTTCCCAAAAAGACCTCTTCGGAAATGTATAAAAATTTTTATTAAAATTGCAAAGTCACGCGCGAATTCAATGCAGCCGGAATTGTGCGCGTCCAATTTTGTACATTACAAAAATTCTCAGAGTTAACATTTGGAAATGTTAAAAGTGACGAGATCATTTTATTGAATGTTACCTCAAAAAATAATCAATAAAATGAATTCCCACTGTGAACTCGACAACATATTTTGCATTTCATAAAACCGGATGCACGAAGTTCACAATTCGTTTTATTTATTCGCGAAATGTTGTACTTTTGATCGCGTCAAAAGGAGATTAAAATCAATTCTAAATTACTGCAAAAGCTTCGTCGTATGAAAACAATTCCAAAGTCATCGGTCCAATTTATTTGGATAGTTTCTTAATCTTAAAAGGCGTTACAAAAAAAGTTTTGCACTACCTCAGAAAGTTTGATTGTATCAAAGGCAAATTCCATTAATATATGTACAAAAGAAGCGTGAATGACTGGAAATCAATTCCCAAGAAAAAAAAAAAATAATAATTGGACCAATACATTAGGATTACTAAGGTGGTTGTAATGAGGAATTTATAAGAGCAAAAAAGTCACGAAAAATGCCAATAAGTGAGAAGCACTAAACCGCGATTATGAGGCACTTGTCGTTTTCCATAGGCCAGGTTTCCGGGGCTTGATTCGAATACCAAAACGGCAGGCTCGGGGCTGGGGTCTAACGAGTTCCACGAGCCAGCTCCTTTTGCCAAAAGTTTCGACGGTTAAACACTTGCCAGGGCAAAATTCAACGGGCGCGATGACATTGTTTTCGTTAGCATTTCATTTCGATTCAAATTTATCGTCCCATCTGTATTCCCTCGCGCCAGCCGCGCGAAATTCCTCGTTAGATTTTTCCAGACGGGCTCAAATGAAAAATGGCGAACAAACATCTGTTTTCAGGCCAAAGGGAATATTACATGCCTTCGCGAATTCCCACATTATGGCAGCGCGACGTGGATGATTTGAATATTTACAAACGCAAGGATCGATTTTTTCCTTCCTTCCCCCCCCCCCCTCTCCGGCTTCTCTCTTTCCCCTCCTCCCCTTGTTCCAGAGCGATGAGATCCGGAGCGCACGAAAATATCATGCTTTTTCGCTTGGAAATAAAATTGCACCGCGAACAACGCGGCAACGAAACGCAACGGATAACAGCGTACGAGATTGATTTCACGGTACATTTTTGTCGCGATAAATGTACACTAACGTAAGGTCAGGCTCAATTTTGCATGCACTGAGAAAAAAATTTGCGTTAAAATTTATTATACCGTGTCGAAATATTGGGACAAATTTTGTGGCGTGGGACCTGGTATGGGAATCAGTGCGGAGATATTTAGTCCGGGGCTCACACTTGAAGTTGGTAATAAAGCGTTCAAAAAACTACTGCGGTTCTCACTCACAAAATACTTTCTCTGTCGTTTATATTGTTATACTTATGCGAGTGACAGAGAAAGTATTGCGTAAGGGAAAACCGGAGTAGTTTTTTGAACGCCTTATTACCAACTTCAAGTCAATGTGGAGATATTTAGGCCGGGGCTTGCACTTGAAGTTGGTAATAAAGCTTTCAAAAAACTACTCCGGTTCTCATTCACAAAATACTTTCTCTGTCGTTTACATTGTTATACTAATGCGAGTGGTGGGGGATTGAGTTTGGTACCATTGGATGTCCTCCTTCGAGACGAATATTTTTCATTCTACACTTTTTTTGATCCGATATGTGGTTCTCGAGATATTTCAATGTCTTCAGATAAATCGAGCACTCTATATTATAGATCCACGTAGTTGGAAATATGTAGACCACGCTTCTTTGACATTTACACTCAAGTTTGTAAATGACACAACTTGTGACTGCAAAGTCACGGGTTCTAATCCTGGATAACGATATTTTTTTAATACTTTTTTAACGTATATTTTAAAAATTTTACTCTACCATATTATAAGAAGTTCTATAAATACTTACATAACCTCTAAGTTTTTATAAAAACTGGGATCAAAGACCAATAAATTTCTGTCAGTCAATTAAAGCAATAATTTTTATTATACTATACGTCAAATATGAAAAGTGGATACAACATGTCCCTATTTTTTAATACATTACAATAATTTCTAACCTAACTCAATATATTTCATCAAATCCATGTTTGACAATGGTCGAAAATTTAGCTGCTGAACTAACAGTTATAAATTATGCATTCTAATAATATAAAAATGTGCGAATAAGTCGAAAACACTCTGTCCGAATTGACGACAGCACAAAAAAATTATAGGGGGAAAGAAAAACAAACTAAATAATGTCATAGAAATACGTGACCATTGTGCTCGTGGATTCGGTTTGAACAGTACGTTGTTGTGCGGAAAACTCGGCTGTCTTCCTATATACGCGTGCTTTTTTCTCTCTCTCTTCTTTTTTTATTCTTTTTTTTTCACTGGTGTTTGCCTATTTTCGGCTTTTTGCGTTGCGCCCTCTATGTTACGTTGATGTAATTTTCAAATCACGTACGTATTTTCTACCACGTTGACTGCTGGTTAAGTGGCTATGAGCCACCTGGGGTACGAATCGTTTTTCAATGGAGTGAACATGAGAAAATAACATTTTTCTGTATATCAACAAATTGCGACGAGATTGATGTACTTATAACGAAACAGAACATTGGTTTTGGACAAGAAATATTCGTAATGATATTATAAATTGTATGCAATGAAATAGAGCTTTGGATGAAATTAAACTTTGATTCTGAAATAACAATATTACTATGTTTTTGAAATGTTATATTTGGACAAAGTTATTTTATAGTGTATGAAACTTATATAATAATCGAGAATTCACGTAATCTCAATTATTCACGGATGAAGTCGAGAACTGGGAAAGAAGAAGAAGGAAGATAAACTTTCATTTCTAATCATAAAAATTATGTGGTATTTTTGCAAAATTATTCAGTATTATTAAATGTCTTTTATATTGTGTGCAAAATAGCCTTAGAATGTTATTTATTTGCTGGATTCTAAGCTTTTTAATGATTTTATCATGGAAATACATTTAGAGTTGGAAAGTTTTGCCTCAATCTCCTTAAACTTTAACTGCTACCTTGGGGTCTTTGGAACCCCTGCTCTGTAATAATGTAAAAATATTCTACTCGAAACCTCTCTCTGAATATGTTTATAAACTTGAAATATGTTATTTTAATTTGAAATAGCATAAAATATAATTAAATACATATAAACAACGTGTGTTTAAATGATACGAAAATAAAAATAAAACAACGATTATTTACATTTTGTATTTCTAAAATGTTTTACTTTTTCCAGTTTTATCGAATGTAGTTAAATGTTAATATTACAATCATTTTGTTTTGTAAATATAAATATTTACAAAAACTAAGCAATTTAAAACGGTCTAATATTTCGTGTTTCAAAAGCTCCACTGCAGAAGTCACCGTAGAAAAATTATTAGGATAATATTCAAGAGTTAAATAACGCTAAAAGCGGGTGTAATAAGCCGTCCGTGGAAGAACAGATTTTTCGAGAAACTCGGGCAATGGACGTATCCAAAACAGCAAACGGAGTGTGGCGCTGAGATGGATACTTCCGAGTGGCGAGAAACTCCCGACGGAGCATCCGATGCTCCTTGTATTCAATTATTCATTGTGTGTAGCCGGAAACAGTAAGGCTGTAGGTCACGAGTTTGCTCCAGTGCCTTGTCGTAGCAGCACTTCGTATATCGCGTAACGAGTATTGTCGCGTATTGTCGACAATGCCCGCGCAATCCGTACCACTTTTCAAATTAAAATAACCGTCGACAGTTGTGTACAAATCAAAGACTTCTTCTTTAGTTCAAGTCCTTTTTTTCATTGCAACTGAAATTTTAAATACCTCAAAAACGTTTATTAATATAAATATAAAAATTTCTTTTTAACGTATTAGATTTCAAGTTAAGGAGGTCATAAATATGCTAGAAAATCAAATTTTTTGTAATACACAATCTTATTGGCATGTGTTCGTACGAATGGGATATGTGTTCGTATAAATGTGGCATGTGTTCGTATGATTAGGATATGTGTTCATATGAATGGGACATGTGTTCGTATGAATAGGACATATGTTCATATCAATGGGACATGTGTTCGTATGAATAGGATATGTGTTCATACGAACAGGACATATTTAATTGTATAATTCAACTATAGTTGTACACTTTAAAGATTTAGACATCAGCTCACATTTAAAGTTTAATTATTTTTAAATTTGTGAAATCATAAATGAAAAAAGGTCAAAAACGAAACATTGTTGAGAAATAAAGGAATTAAATAGAAGGATTAATGAGAAGGAACAATGAATGATATCATTAAGATGTATTGATGTGTTTCCGTACAAGTTTGTCAATGTAATTTGATTTAATTTCGATTGATTTGAAATCGGTTCCACGTAGCTCAAGTAAACAACACGCCAAGTTACTTTGCTGGAAAGACTCGAAAACGAAAGTACGGAAACCTTTTACCATGGAAAGATGTCATTGTCGTATTTGTTGGAGACTCAGAGGCGTATTTGTCTTCGTGAACAAAAGTAATTCGTAATTCCACTACTAAAGTTACTCTCAAGAACTGCAAATGTTCTGTGTAGAAATGAAACAAAGAAAAAGAACAAGATGATGTGATGACTATCATATGCCAGCATACGAATGCAACACATAGTATAATAAAGCTGTCAGAAATGAAGTCAGCAAATTAGCTGACTTTAAAGTATCTAAGAAATTACGTAACCGTAATTTTATTCAAGGAATTTATTATCTTCTCATTTTTATTCTTTATAAAAAGTAGACTTTGTAACATCTCGTTTATGTGAATATATATCCTATGCATGCGAACACATATTCTAGTTCTACAAATACATACTGTATTCATATCCCATGTATATGAACTCAAGTCACACGTATATGAACACACGTCACATGTATATGAACACATACCCCAGGTATATGAACACGACCCATGTATATGAACACATGTCACATGTATATGAACACATACCCCAGGTATATGAACACATGTCCCATGTATATGAACACACGTCCCATGTATATGAACACATGTCAAATGTATATGAACACATGACCCATGTATATGAACACAAGTCACACGTATATGAACACATGTCCCATTGATAAACATTTTAAGCTAGGAACTTATGTCATTTACGTAATTTCACATATTTCATAAATAGTAATACATGGATCTTCTTTTAAATTAATTATTTTAATACGTTAATATAATGTAAAAACTTTATTTATTATTATATTTTTTATTATATCTTTATTTTTCTCGATCGGAAACACATGCAGTTTCGGGCAGAACAAAATTAACCTTGAAATTTCAACATTGCGGCCTGATTGGTGTGCTGTGTGCGTTTTGTGTCGGCAAAAATACGATTTCATGTTACAGCATTTTGATTTAATCTTAAGAATAGGATTTAACCGAGGACATAATAAAACTTGAATTCGGAAGTGGATTTGGAGAGAAAATTTAGAACAAGACAGAGCTTCCGTTCAGATGCTTTGAGCAGGCGTTTTCTTCGTGGTGCCTCTCAAATGCCGAGCACGTATTCTTATTCGTCCTTACAACGCTTTTATACCGGATCACTAGTACCAACTTTTCTTTTATGTGCTCGTTCCTCTTCTATCTGTATTTTTCCACCTTCCAAAATAAGCGAGGCGCTCTCATCAAACGGAAATTGACATGTCTTTCATCCTTCCTTCATTTTACAGTTGACCTTTTATTTTTCGATCTCACAATTCTGCAATATTTAGGTTACTTGACTCAATTATTGCCCGAAAGATCTTCTTTAGCAATGCATTAAATAGAAGTTGAACATTGTTCCTTTTCCCAACATTTTTATTATTCACTATCAGCAAGTATCAATGTGATATTCTCACTAAATATTCTTAAATTTGTTTGTTTTATACTTGCGTGGAGTTTAAGTATAAAAAAAAATTTAATTTGCAAAAGTGTTCCTTGTTACTAAAGTTAATTAAAATATCTTGTAATTTAATTGCCAATATTAAATGCAATAGAATGAAATGTGTTCTATCGAACAAATACTTACGTTCATTGTTTTCCATGTTAGTGGTGTTTTGTAGTAAACACTGTATTTTAAATGATCATGTTATCAATCACCGAACAAAAGGAGCGATAATTAATTCAACAATCGTGAACACATTTGAAACGAATATTTTTCAAAGCTTCAATCTGTCAGCGACAGATTCTTCCGCGGTCAACTATAAATGCAAGTTCTTTTATTTACGTTCGCAGATAACCTGGTTAACATAATGACAGTTTAATAAACCAATTGAAACAACTTAGTAGCGGCGAAAGTGGATAAATCGAATTTAGACTTTGT
Source organism: Leptoteleia sp. ZL-2020 (assembly GCA_022817305.1). Taxonomy (NCBI): domain Eukaryota; kingdom Metazoa; phylum Arthropoda; class Insecta; order Hymenoptera; family Scelionidae; genus Leptoteleia; species Leptoteleia sp. ZL-2020. The sequence goes on from JABFPN010002986.1 coordinate 12,479, forward strand.
TGGATTATTTAATGCGCAGTATCGTTTCATGCGCAGTGACAATATCAAAGATAAGCATATCTCGGATGCAAACTCCGAGGATGAATTGTTTAGCAGTTATCATAAAAGAGAAATAGAAGTTGGAATTATTAAAGCTCAATCACACGTCAATGCTTCTGGTTGTGGGGAACAATAAAAAGCATAACAAAACGGGAGAAAAAAAAAACATAACCAAACAAAAAACGAAACAAATAAAAAAGCAAAATAAAAAACATAAATAAACAAGAGAAATATAAAAAAAAATAAAACAATGCAAGCTCGTAGAATGTTGGTAAACAGAACAAACCGAAATACATCATTTGTTTACAATGCGAAGCGCTCTATTATATAACGGAGATTAGGATCTGGAATATTCACATGAAATAAAATGGCGGACTATAAATTGTTTACAATAATCGTGACCGCAATAAAATGTTTGCCATAACCCATTGTAATTTGAGAAGATAGGAATCAACGTTTGAAAGAGCTCGATTCAGTTCCTTTATCAATTTAAATTCTTCGCCGTCTATTGACGAACATTGTTCGGCGCGAGAAATACAGAAGCGTGGTTCGATTCTATCGAGTATGATAAGAGACGAAGAGAGGTGGGCGAAATTTACCTCTGAATTGACCACTGTTAGTGTGAAAGTTGATTTTAGTTTAATCGATTCGCCATTGCAGGTGTGCGAATTATTGTGGTTAACTTCAAAGCAAAAGCTGTCTGTTTACTTAAACATAGTATACTAGTGTAAATTAATTATATTTACGATGGTGTGATCGTTCGAACCACTCAGAGTTACTTTCTATATACAGAACGTTAATGTTCCCAAATAGGAAGTTTCTACAACATTCGTACAATTATAACTGCGGTGTACACCGAGAATAAAATAATGGCAATGTTCAACAATTTTTTATATTAATTTCCATATATATTTGAGAACTGAAAAATGTTACAAATAAAGATATTAAAAGTGGTCAGTGAAAGTACTTTATGCTATTTTTTCAATTAAAAGTTAATACATATTTTAAATGATTCATATTTTTCTTATATAAACGAAATATGTGTTCGTATAAATGGGACATGTGTTCGTATGAATGAGATATGTGTTCGTACGAAGAAGACGTGTGTTCGTATGAATAGGACATGTGTTCGTATGAATGGGACATGTGTTCGTATGAATGGGACTGTGTTCGTATGAAAGGGACATGTGTTCGTATAAATGGGACATGTGTTCATGTGAATGAAGATTAAATAAATGAATGGGTCACTTAATCATATAATTTTGCCATAGTTTTCCACTATAAATTAAAGAAGGATATTGAATTTTTTTCAATTCATTCAAAATAAAAAGTATTTATTTTTCTAATATAAAAACAAAACAAAGTAGAAACAATAAAATCAAAGCGAAACAAAATACAAAGCACGAATTAAAATAAAACAATAAAAAGTAATTTATGTCACTTTTTTCCACCAAGAAAGTGTCACTTAGCTTAGAATATGATACTGTAACCTACCATACCGTTTCATTTTCTTATTGTGGAATATGCTATTTCGAGGGAATGGTATATTACATGTTATTTGTAATATTATCTTGTTCTGCTCCAAATACTGGTACACTTATGGTAATGGAAGTAAGCTGGTCGCCCCGCATGCATGCATATATACGGAGATAATCTAACCCAAGTCAGCGACCCACGCTGGTTATCCCAAATCGAGCCGCCAATCTTCTTGTCGGCCGCATAACCTGATAATTCTAATTATTCTAACAAGCTTGATAATTTCTCGGTGCACGATGCCTCCTACGACACAGCAATGTAATCACTCTTATATGATTACTAATACAGGCTCTTCCCTCGACAATTATTGATTATCATGCGCAGGGTATTCGGCCATAATGTTCCATCGAAAATCATTTAACACCCATTCCCGTTTCGTTTATTTTTTAAACGAAGAGATTTTCGCGCCTTTTTACCAATTTCCCTATGCCTTCCGATAGATGGAGCCCTCCGCAAGTTACCGACTAAGTAACTTCTACATATTGTTCGCGCAGCCTTCTCATTTAGGTTAAAGCAATTTCCGTCCTACTTTCCGTGGTCTTGTTCCTGTAAGGTACCTTTTCGTTCCTTAAATTTAAACAAAACATGTTCCATCCCTTTTCATACATATTAACCGATCTAGAATGATTCACCTAACCTCAAAAACGTTTATCGCGCGTCGAACGTAAGTAGGTCATAAGAATTTCCCCCGCCATCCGACCCGGACATAACCTCAAACATGTAACGAAGTCGTTTTCAATTTCGTACTCGTACCAAGTTTCAGAGCCACATCGAAAGGGGGATCATTTTGTTGTCGTCCGATATTGCAGTACCAAAATTGCTCTCCACTATTAAATCACTGTGGTATCTATGTATAATCGTGATTGCTTTAACCTGCGACCGATGTTATATTAACGTACATCGAGTGTTGTATCGTAGTAAAACATTTGTTTATATCGAGATGCAACCAGGGCTGGAACAAACGCCAGGTTGCGGCGTAGACAGCATTATGCAAATATTGCTTCTAGAAAACGGCACCATTCGTTGATCAAATGTAAACCAAAAATGATTTAGTTGAACCAATATTGACACCACCAAAACAGGAAGCGGCGTTTGCTCGCGTGCAACGCGCGTGCATGGGTAGAACTTCGTTAATTTCCGTCATTTTCAATTATACCGAGGAAAGTAGATATAACACAAATTACTATTTTTGATACCGAATTAAGCGGTAATCGCGAGAGTCAATATTTTTGTTGTAAACAAAAAAGGGGTTTAATAAGGTTACGGGAACTTTTAATAAAGAAATATTAAAAAATTGCAATTCTGATTATCATTTTTACTATATTTAATGGAGGAAAAGTTCATTTCTTAAGGTGAAATGTCACTGGATGGCCAATTCGGTATGAACATAACCTCCTTAATAATATATATCTTTAAATATATTGTAAAATAAAAATTTATTTAAGATGAACGCAACGTACGTCAACAGTTAAACAAGTTTAGAATTGTTTAAATTAGTTTTTACGTACTGCAACTCTTCTCAGAGAGCTACCTTTTGGAAATAGGTTTGAACCTAACATCTGAATAGTTGATTTACCAAGAGATAGTCTTTTGAGAAGACTTATAATATGTAAAAACTAATTTTAACAATTCTAAACTTGTTTAACTGTTGACGTACGTTTCGATTTTCTTAAATTAATTTTTATTTTACAACATATTTCGAAATATGAATTATTAAGGAGGTTATGTTCATTCCGAGTAGACCAACGAGTGACATTTCACCTTAAAGGCGTTTTAAATTTCACTATTAGAATTTTTTCCTCGGCGCAAAAAATACTTTTGTTTATTAGAATATTTTCGCGTGAAAATCCATGTATCATTGATGAATATTTCTGTGATATTATCTGGAAATAGTTTGGAAAAATATCTGAGTCTTATCTGGAAGCGACCTGGAGACTGTCTGGATATCAGTGCTGGGTTAGGTGGATATTTCCCAGAATATATTCAAATGAACAGTGATTTCAAAAACGGCTGGATATTGGCTGATTTGACTAATTATCGAGTAGGTGCCGCTGATGACAGGTTTCTCGCAAGAAAAGTGTCTCGGAGAATGTATATAGGAGCGTTCATCATTTTTAGAAAGGTCGAATCATATTGACCAACTCATAACGGCTGGACGATCTAGCCAATAGCCAAGTGTCTCAATTTTTTTTTTTTTAAATATCAAAAGTTATTCAGTTTTGCGTCTAATTATTATCCAGCCTCCGGACTGTTTCCGTCCACATTTTAAAATCCAGACGAATTTTCGCTAACGAATTTTGCGCAGCATGAAAAATAAGATTAGAAATTTAAAAAGACATATCATCCCATTTATTTATTACTATCAAATAATTACTTTTGGCGGGAATATAAAAATTGAAACGTCAACAGCGATGACGTTACACTTTAACACATAAAGCGGGCAAGTATCTGCGCGCGCGATAAACGCTGTAATTAACATAAAATCATGAAATACCGTAACCCAAAATTAGCAAACAATCAATCGATTTTGCGCGGCGGGCAAGAATGTTGATTAATTTCGCGAAATTTGAAGACACGACAAAATAACGCCGCTAATTATTTTAATTAATTCGTTCGTTAGACGCACAGTTAATTAATGCCCCTGCCATTATGCGGACATAAATCAATCTCAAAGCTGCGCCACGCACCGTACGTACCGTCGACGTTCAAACTCGGTCGAATTCTTATCGGTAAGCTTTTCGTTTGGAAAATCGAGCGACCCGATTGATACTCGTTCGTGTGATAATTACCGGATTTGCGGAATAATCTAAATATCGGGCGATTAGGATTGCGCTAGTTGCCGCGCGATTTTGAATAATATAAAATGATAGGTCGCGCGCAGGTTAATGCGGATTAGACGGGGCTTACGTATTCCATTGGAAGATCCGTACGTTATGCCACCGTGGCATTATTATCGGGAATATATGGGGCGGGCTGAAACGCCCAAGAACTTGCGGTCACCTCGTGAGAATCCCGCGGTTTCGAAGATCGCTGTGCATCAGCGATTTTAACCCGAAGCACGTGTTGCATTAATTCGCCTTACATTAGTTAACCCCGCCTGGTCCCCCCACCACTATACCACTAGTGGCCAGATTCAAATTATCATATCTTCTGGAACGGTCTATCGATTGAAATTTGAAAGTGAGGAAACAACGTGGTTGAATAATACACGGAGAAAACAGTATTCGCTTTGGTAGGTAAATGAGTTTATCTAGCAATTTTGAACTAATTTAGTAAGAATTTATTCTATTTGCAGAAGGACCTAGATATTAAATCGACTAAAATGAATATTTAAACGTTACATAAACTGTATGGCTGATTCAACCATACACTTATCTTATGGGGACTGAACATAACCTCAATATGTCCACGAAAACTACTTGGATTTCACTGTGTTGACGATTAGATAAATTCGTATGGCTGATTCAGCCATACAGTGTATGTAAATTGAATCAACTAGCTAGGTTAGTTTTCATAAATTCGACTCACATAAATTTGTTTGGCAACGATAATTATAATTTCTACTTATCCCAATAATGGCCAAACAATATATCTAACTTAAACAGAAATTTAGTAGTGCACTTCATATTTTTTTTCCGTATAAAATGCTTTTGAATTAAGCAACGTAAGCGAAGAATGTTTGTAAATATACGTGGAAAAATAAACAAACGTAATTTACACAAAAACAAAATTGCTTGTATACATTTCGAAGGACATCAAATTGGATGCGTTGTCTGTCCTTGTCTAACGCATTGCGATCTTTATAAGCCTGTCTCTCTCGAAAATTGCTTATCAATCGACGTTACTGTTTATTTCAATCAGCAACGATGATGAATTGCTGGTTATTTCAATCAGCAACGATGGTGAATTGCTGGTTATTTCAATCAGCAACGAGGTTCAATTTCCGATTATTTCAATCAGCAACGATGATGAATTGCTGGTTATTTCAATCAGCAACGAGGTTCAATTTCCGATTATTTCAATCAGCAACGATGTTCAATTAATCATTTCTTCGTTAAACAACTTATCTTATTATATATTAGTAATCTGTTGAGTATAGTAATTTAATGGTTCGTTTTGATATCTTAAAATATTATATCGTACAGTACATCACTGATTGGCTCGGATTAGAGAGATTACCGACTGAGAGGGACTATGCGTCGGTTGCCTCTCTCGTCGTTGAATTCGTATTTGATTGGCCACGGTTCGAACCGTCGGCGGGAGTATAAAAGTCCTGGTTTTGTAGCAAGAACAATTCTTCGTTGGACTTTCCTGACGACCTGACCTCTCCCTGTACGATTCTTTATCGTTAGCTTCTAACGATCGAAACTACCCATAATGGGGCGACCATATTTTGTCAGTGCTTCGTCCTAGAAGGATGGCCAGGATTATCGCCGGTAGCTTCCAAGATAAAAGACTTTCAAGTATCCGGAGGATTATTTACTCAAACGATGAATCTTCAGTTGTCGCATCGATACTCAGGAATAAGACTCGTCGGTGGTTTCTTATTATTATTTTTTTTTAATGGGCTATATGTGACTAGTTATTTTTTATATTAGTTTTGTTAGTTTCGTTATTTTTTTTTTCTTTTTTTTCTCTCTTTTTTTAGTAAGACTATATGTGACCTCTAATTGCATTTTCATTAGTTTTATTAGTTTCGTTAGTTTCGTTAGTTTCGTTAGTTTCGTTAGTTTCGTTAGTTTCGTTAGTTTCGTTAGTTTCGTTAGTTTTATTCGCATTTATAAGCGTAGAGCTGCAGGAAAAATTGATATAAAGAGAAATTATTTATTCCATGTATTCGTGTGAAATTGATAAAACCTTCTATCATCCATTTTAAAATTGAGTACATTAGTGTACATGTATGTAATTAAAAAGCAATTAAAAAATAATTTCCGAGCATAACTTTTTCTCGTCATTACTCACTTTCCCGTAAAGAAAATGTTTACATTCTACCTGAATAATTATTAATTATGATAAAATATGTCCCACATTACAACGATTTCGGGCTGCAATGTGTCATTCTATTACAAAGTAAAATCAGTCAAAAATTATATTTATATTCATGCGGACGATTCGAGAAGTTAATAGTCGTTAAAAGTAAACGCTTTAGAACATTTAAGGTATAATCAATGCATCACCTTAAACAACAGTAACGACAGTCCCTTAAGCTGATATAAATAAAATACTGCGCCACCCAATAAAGGCCTAGTATACACTGAAAAAATAATATAGAAATATTGACTATACGCATAGTTAATTTTCGCGAATTCTATAGAATTTCAATTCCAATTACCTGATTTTTAGTTAAAATATCCATAATATCCCAAGTAGAAATTCAGCATGGAACTAGATGTGGCCCTGATTCGTTTTCCACGTTTCCAAATCGGGCACCGATTTGGTTTCCAAATAGGGCGCCGTATCAGTTCGTAACGCTTGGTATGTATGAGGGCCCAATGAGGATCCAAATTGGAACCAAATCGGGGCCCAAGAGGGACCTTATTTGTTATCCAGACAGAGAGGAAAGATTAATAAAAATTACTGACATTGTTGGTAAACTGAGAATTTTTTTTATATTTTCATAATTGGAATTCACAGAACGT
>JABFPN010002987.1:0-19689 GCA_022817305.1 Leptoteleia sp. ZL-2020
AATTGAATACAATTTTCCTATGTCTAAAAAATATGCTGAATCAATTGCAAGCATCAAATCAGCATTTACAGAATAATAATTACAAAAACACTAACTCCGTGGCAGCAGACTTACTGCATCACCTTAAGTGGAGAATTAAATTAATCACCATAATCAGCAAATAGGTAAATTAATATTCAAATACCAAAGTAAAAGTAATAATTTATTTCATATGAAGTTTATTAATGGGTTTAAGGAACGATGACACACTATTGTCATTTAAATTCAAAAGGGAAGTGTACTTATTTACTTTGACTAACCCATTGAGAAAACTTTCATTTTCACGTCAAAAAAGCATGAAGAAGAAAAACTAATGTGAAATGATGGATTGTAATTGAAAGTTGTCGTAAAGTACATAAAAGATCCATTGAATAAATATGTTTTAGGAACAAGATCAGTATCATCATTGTTAGTAGAAAGAGATATTTTCTGAAGATAATTTCTTTTTAACAACGTGAAAATTATCATTGACTTTTTAAAAAAATCCTTCGACTTGAAATTAATCTCATATAAATCTTATGTGAAGTCCAACAATTAAAGGATTGTTATTTATATATAAAATAATATTTCTTCAAAGGAAAAAGTGCAAGAGGATTTATTTATTAGTTTTGTATGAAAATTATTTAGTGCAGTTAATTTTTTATAGATTTAACTCTTAATTAAGTAAGTACAATTTAATTATGTAAATAATTATAATGAATATACTCAGAGAATTGTATAAAATGAATTAAAGATATTTGGAAAAAAAATAAGGAACTATTTTCACATAAATGTCATATTAAATGTAAATAAAGTAAAGTGTGCTCTTTAAAAATATAGGCAGTTTATATATATGTATCAGTCTGTAAGATTAATTATATTTTATAGTCATCTAACAGTAAATTATGTTAACAGTCAACTGTATAATTATTTATGCTTTTTATAATACTATTTTCTAAACAGTACAAGTTAAATTAATACCAGTGGGATTTTATTATTCAAATTAGTGTCAATTGATTTAATTGATAAATTATAGTTAGGATTTCAAACAAAAAAATTTAATATATTAAACAGTATTCAATTTATTGTAAATTATGAATTATATATATGGCAATTCATTAAACAACATTTTTTACTTGTAATATTTATTCCTTTCCTATTACGGGTCTATGGCATTCTTTTTTTGCATCTTGTAAAGTAAAATGCTTTTTTTTACAGTTACATCGCACAAAGGCAACTGAGTCATAAAATTACTCTTAAAATAAATCCTAATTAACGAGTGAATAGTAGAATTCTTCATCTTACGCAAAACATAATACACTATAAGTATAATATTACATACTTCCTTTTTTACACCATTAAAATTGTAAGTTTACTTTTATATATTTTAAATTATCAATGGTATCCACAATTTTAAATATTGCAAATGCAAAAATTAAAAAAAATTATTGTCAACTTTGTAACATACTTTTTTCTTCCCTAGCAGCAAAGAACATTAGAAAATGTTACAGAAAAAATGTTCAACGATATTTTCATGTTCCAGTACAGAAACATTTATGGTATATTTCTAGAATGTTAAATAAATTTCAATCCCCTCAAGAACACACTAAGTATACTTACAGATACGGACATTAGTACATTTCTTTGGTGTATCTAAGCGTACCAAAGATCTTGGTAAAAATCGACAATAAATCGGCACGATTTCCAAAGAATAATCCTTGTAATTTGTACCAGTATTTATCTCACGGAGTACTCTTTTCAAATTACATCAAATGGCAAAAAGCTTTGTATAATTATACATAACAGTACTCATTTTCTAATCTAATCTTTCTGTTTGCAAACGTTCTCCAGTTAATACAACTTGTCCTTGAGGATATTGGAAACACCAAAAACTGCCCAATTAATAAACAAAAAAAAAAAAAAAAAATTCAAAAGAAGACGCGAAGATCGAGGAAGCAGATTGGGCAACTTACTGGAAGAATCAAATGGTTTCGAGCCGCTAATCGGAAATCCTTGAAAGCCTGGCTCCAAAGAGTGGTCGCGAATTGCGTGACGCCTCACCGCCGGTCCATCGAGGGTGGTCAAGTCGCGTTCACCAAAAGGGCGGCGATCACGCGGCCGTCGCTCTGGACCAACGCGTGAACATTTAACGTGGAAAATGACCGGCGACCAAGCGGTGGCAGGAAGGGGCACACGCGAGGGCCGACGTGGAAAGACGTCTTCGGTGCCGGAATGTGTCGCACTTGGAGCGAGGTGGCGCAGCAAGAAGGAGCGGGGGAGCGACGCGACGTCGGCGGTACCGCGAGCGTTAGAAAACTGATGAAAACTGCGAGGCGTTCCAGGTGGATTAGTCGGGCGCGCGCGGCGAAGCTCCGGCGATGATCGACGGCCGGTGGGAGGACCGTGCCGCGAAGAAGGACGGCGGAAAAGAAAGGAACCGGCGCGGAGGGAAGGATGGAGCCGAAGAAAGGACGGAGGTGAGAGGACGCGAGAGGGAGAAGGCGACTGAACGAAGGAACGGTACGAGGAACAGTTAGGCGACGACCTACATACGAGGCCGCCGAGGGCAGGACAACGTGCCAGTTCCTCGACCTTACCTTCCTCGCAAAGCGCGGTCTCTTACCTTGACCGCCGCTTCGACGGCCGCCTTCCCTCCCGCGCCGGTCTTTTCCCTCTTCCTTACCCCGGCGTCATTTCGGAAGCGAGCACATTCGTTCTTTCACTTTTACGACTCGGATTCCGCCGCATCGGACTGCGCCGGACAAAAGAGCCTCGTCCCAGATAGGGAAGAATGCAGATCGTCCGGCGCGCGCCAACCACAAAAAGGCCAACGAGCGTCGTGGCCCGTCGGTACCGTCCGACGGAAAGCGAGTTTGGGCACCTTGTTCCAGCGGTCTATCGAGTTTCCCGTACCGATTTGTCCATTTTTTTTCTTCTTTTTTTTCAATACCCGGGATTGTACGATTCAATGAGTTATTCGCGCATCCATTCTGATCCGTTGGAATAATTGAAGTAGAACTTCTTCGGAGAGGGTATTTCGCACCTGCGACCAACTTCGAGCATGACGAAACGACAATTCAGAGCGTTACCAACACTTTCGAGTACTGCCGCGAGACACGTTTCAACTGTTTTGTGTTTAATTTAGATGCAAGATTTCATCAATTGAATGATTTTATGAACAAATTCTAATTTTGTCATGTAGTGCCGGGGAGCACGCGCAATTCCTTTTTAAATAAAAAAACGAAATTTAATTAATACATGATTATATATAATAAAACAATGTATTTGAAATAAAGTAAAATTATTTGTTTCAAATAATGGCCATTTATTTAAATTCAAGAAATTAATTTCTTTAAAATTATTTATTTATTCTAACTAAAACAGAATACTCGTTTATTTATATTAATAAAATATTTAAATATTTTATATATTAAAAATAAATAATCGTACATATCAGAAACTAATATAATATTTATTGCACACAACTAAATATGTTCAATAGTATGTTTTTATTTGAGTCAAATAAATATTTATTACATTCGTATTTAAATGTTAGAATTTATTTGTTCCGAAATATATTTTTTTAAAAATATTAACATTTTTTCTCTGGGTGCAAAGATATGATTTTGACGGCTAGGCGAGACAACTTTATTGTAAATAATGGAAACTTCAACTTTGTATTGTATATTAAAGTCTTATAAAGGTGATTTTCAGTAAAGTTCTTTGGCCTAATGGTCAAGGTCATATCATTATGTGCTAATGTTTATACCTTATATAATAATAAGTTTTATAACATTATGCATCTTTTATTCACGAAATAATATTCTTTTTTTTATTAAATGACAAATTACAAACTAAATTCAATTGCGTTAATTTATAAAATAGTTTAGATTTCTTGCGTCAGTGTTTGTTATTCACGTAACAATATTAAATTTACTTGCAGTACAATTAGTAGAAAAGTAATAAGTCTAAATGGATCGGATTGGTTTATTTAAAAAAATGATATATGGGAAAAAAGATTCTGATTTTTGAAAAAAATCTGTTAATAGAATTGAAAGAAAATAGTGGAGATGTAAAATTAAGTCAATAGTATGTGATTTAAATTTTATCTGCTGTGTGAGTTATAAGTGGATTAGTAGATCAAATCATGTTAATTGCATATAGTTATCTTCGTTTAAAATAACTGTCTGAAAATGTGAGATGTGACTCATTTCCAATGAAAAACAATTAGCTCCTAATTAAAATAATATATTGATTATTCAACAAAACGTTTACTTTATTTTATTTAATACTACTTTTGTATTTAATTTAAAAGTATCAATGATGGTAAATATGACTAATGTCGTCTTAAGCTATGAGATTACCTTAATTTGTTGTATAGATGATGGGAGGAGGATAATTTTAATATTGGCAAACGTCTCAAAAATATTTACGATTTATTTGGCACATTTTTTCGAATAATGTTTATTTCCAGAGATATTTTGAGTTGTCAACTTAATATAAATACCCTACATAAAGTAGATAAAAAAATAAGATACGGAAAAAAATGTAAAGTAAAATTTTTTATTTTTACATTTATGTACATTTGTAAACAATAACTGCAATACAACTTAGAAAAAAATTAAAAATGTTTATTTACATTCTTCAACTTCACTCACTTAACGTTTTAAATGAAGAGTAAATATTTTGAATTCAAAAACGTTCTATTTGTATATCAAGAAACTTGTTCAATAAATATATTATTGAACCATCCAATTTTAACGGCAAAAAATGCATCAATGTTTAGTTAATATAAAGCGTTATCAAAACGTTATCTTGATAAATCATGAAATAATAATAATTGATACGTTTAAATTATTAAAATTAAAAAAAAATTAAAACTTGAATTCCTTGTATTTTTTTGACTTGGTATCGGTTTGATTCTGCTGCCTTTTTCGTTTGCTCTGTAAAAATGAAATTTTAAATTATTAAAAAGTTTTAAACAATTATATTTTTATATACTATAAACTGCAGTAAACAAAACACAAATTATTCATATAATTAAAAGAATAAATCAATTATATACAAATATTTCATTTTAATTACTTTCATTTTAATATGTTCCAATATATTACATGCAAAAAGTTAATAATTATACGAAAAGTTTTAAAGTAAAAATGTATTTTAACAATATTAATAAATAATTAATTGTAATAATAACAAGAAATAACTGAATAATACCTTCTGGCGCTGAACATGATCCTGTAACATATCTGATAAATCTTCTCTTCTTAAATTCGCTTGTCTTGAACGCATTGTTTCTTCATATCTTGAAGCCATTGCTTCAGAATCCAGGTCTAATTCACTCGGATCCAGAGCCAATTCAATTGCGCTGTCTTTATCAGCTCTAACATCCGCATTACCAGCTACCCCTCTGCGAGCCGCAATAACAGATGGTGGGGCTTGACCTCCAGCTCCAGTCATATCATAAACATGTGTGCTGCCCATCATACTAGATCCAAGACCTTCCGTTCTTCTTTCTTGTAAAACAGTGTACAAAGCTGGAGTGTCTCCGCCTTCCATTTCACTTTCTATCTTCTTCTTCCTCAATTCTATAGTCTCGGGAGTCTCAAGACCTGCGGGAATGGATGTAATACCACTTGGTGTGACCAATCCTTCAGCTCCGGGGGTGACCAGACCACTTGCATCCCCTTCTGCTTCTCTTCCTTCTCCTTCGCCCTCTCCTTCTTCCTCTTCCTCTTCATCTTCATCCGCGGAAGATTCGGATTCTGGTTCTCCCCATAACCCACGATCCACTTCTTCATCCAACGCATCAACTTCCGACGAACGGGCGACCCCGAATACATCACCATAAAGGGGTCGGCCAGTCTCATCCACTGGGGGTTTACCCCAACCACCTGCATGGTATCCAAATGCACACCCTTCTGGAATAGGCGCATTTAAGCCTGGTATTTTTAGATTTGGATAACTCGGCGGTGGTCCATAACGTTGCATAGCAATAAGCCACGGTGATGGTACTTTGTGACAATTTGCACCTATTGGCATTCCCAAAGCCGTGCGCAATCCATCTGATAATTCGCCAGGTTTCTTTTCTTTTAGTCGAGTTTCAAACTCTTTTCCCTCATAATACAAATCGCCATGAATCGTCATTCGAGGTTTAGTTTGCCATTTGAAAAATGCGTCGTGAAGTTTCTGATAATCGATATCAATCTTACCCAATTTAGGTCTCGCTCGTTCGCGCATTTTAGCTTTCAATGTTTTTGCCTCGTCCCTCTCTTGTAAACTTGCTCTCATTTCGGTGATTCCTGTTCGTTTGATAAAATCCGGTAAATCGAAGGGAGGCTTTTCTATACCGCGCTTTCCCTGAAGATATTTGCGTTTGAAGCACCAGTGTCTGGGAACAGGAACTGTATTTCGGTAAGCCTTCAGCTGTACTAAAAGTTTTGGATCTCTCGCAGTAACATCGTGCATCTCAACTACATCGGGACGTGCTACAAGTTGTTTTAGTTCGGCCACACTGAGTCGCGTTAATTTTTTAAGTTTCCGTTTGGAAAGTTTTTGCGTTCCATTTTCACCTGTTGTCTTTTGTTGTTGCTGGTTTCCTTCCTCATCAAATTCATCGAGCAAAGGTACCTTGCTTGGTACAAAATTTGTAGAATTGTTTACTGGTGGATATTGTCCAATGGGTTCACCTTTATCTTCATCAACCGCTGGCTCGGGTTGAACTAATTTGAACACCTCAAATATTCGTGCGAACTGACGATATATCGGTGGCAATTCATTTACTGTAGGTATTTCTTGAATGTATTCTATTTCAGGACCTTTATCATTTGTCTTTGAAGAATCATTTGATGGATCTGATTTCTTCTCCTCTGTAGAAGTATTCCTCCTTTTTTTCTTCCTTTTCTTTTTTTTATTTGGCTTAGAACCCTTAGCATCAGTTTTTCCATTTGTAAGAATTTCATTTCCATTTTTTTCTTCAAAATTAACTTCACCTGTGAAAAAAAATTTTGAATCATTTTAATTTGAATTATAACAAATATAATTCAAATCATTTTAATTTGAATTATAGCAAATATAACAAATATGTTGTGAAATGTATTAAGTAAATAGAAATATGTATAAACAAAAACTTTCATTCTTAAAAAGTCAAGTTCAATGATAAGTTACAGTTGATAAATTGTATTTATTACTGATATCTCACTTGTTAATTTTCCTTATAATAATAAACAATTAAGATTTTTATCTCTAATGTACATATTCTGAAAATTGGGAGAATTCAAAGCAAATAAAAAATGAAGATGTGTTATTAATGCAATAATAACATTTAACAATATATAATTGCATTTATTAAATAAATGAATAAACAATTCTATTTATTTGATTATCAATAATTAATTTATTCCATAACATGCTTTATAAATTCACTGTAACATTGTATTGTGTACAGTGTCATCTACATTGTACTGACTTCTTTAAAAACATTGGCTTTAAAAATGTCTCTGAACTAGCAAATATCTGTGGTTTGTTTGATTATTAATGTAATATTTTAAATTAATACAACCGTAACGTTATTATATATTTACTCAACAATTTTTTATAATATAAACGATATAATTACCTTCAGCCCCACTTTGGGATATTCCAGAATCACTTTCGATCAATTCGTGTCTAACCTCTTTAATACGTTCTGTTTTTAACGCCAAAACATTTTCCAAAGCAGATGGCAGTTTTAAATTGTTATCCATATTGAACTTTATATTTTATAAAATGTATTATTATAACCTTATATGTAGTTTTACCTGATTATTATAATTATTGTTCACTTATTCAATACCAGCAATAAAGATTTAAAACTTATTTTTTCTATCAAGAACCTTCTTCTTCTTTTCTTGATCTGTAAAGTTATTTTCTCAATTTCACCGCCCGCAACTATTCATTAAAGTAAAATAAATATGCTATTATATATAATAAGCAAGTTGAATTTCTCACGCAGCTAAGACAAAAGCTACCTTTCGCGTGGCTTTTTCCTTAAACTGAATGAAAAACACTGACTCACGTCTCACACTGACTGATGATAGCGTAGTCGTGACGGTGTGTTGGTATGAATCAATGATACCAATAGTGGCTTTTTGAGATGATGTCACGAGACTCTTTGGGAGAAATATAGAAATACAATTTATTAATATAAGATAAACAATAGTGCAACATTGTAAACTGGAAATTCATATTCATACAATTACCTTACATTTTTCATTTACAATTTATTAATTTACTTTTAAATAATAAATATAAAAAATGACGTCTGGTTGTAGCTTTACGAATATAAACGAATTTTATGAAGTTGGATACACTGTGTATATTTCCAACTGTTTCCAACTTCCAATCAAAGAAATGTAGAGGCGCAACGAATGCAGTAGACCAAAATACATTGAAATTATAACCTACAAAAACTGCGCGAATGTCAAACACTGTCAAAGCTGTCACAGGAACAGCAGACTGCAAGTTAAAATTATAATAATTAATAATGAAGTGTATAGCTGTGGGATGCACTTCGGGATATCAAAGTAATCCGGATAAAGTTTCTTTCTTTAGAGTGCCAAAAGATGCAGAAGTTGCTAAATTATGGCAAAACGCCTGTAAGAGAAAAGACATAAAATTAAATAGCAATCATGTATTTTGTGAAAAACATTTTCGTCCCAGTGATATTGAGAGAAAAAAGATTTTTTACGATGCTAATGGATCAATTATAGCAGAAGTAAGTTAATTATATTTATATGTTTGTTTGACAATTAAAACTACAGACTTACATTTTTAAGTTGTAAACTATATCTTTTCATTTGCATTCTATTTTCTACAAAAAATAAAAAATTTTGCAATTTAAAGAATTCCATTTCTTCTCATTATTTTTCGATTGCTTTATAAATAATAAGCAAGACAATTCGGGATAAAGACAGAAAATAATTTTTTAAATTCGTTTATGAGATATAAAAATTTATTATTTTACTTGCTAATTTACTATCTAAACTTAGTAAAGTTTCACCGTAAGCATTTGTATATATGGTCACAAACAGTGTTTAAATATTATACATATTTGTTACTTTTCGCAGTTATTAAAGTATGTAAAATTTAAAATTGATGTTTGGGGAATATTATAAGAATTTAAGTATATAAGCGGTTTACTAATAAAATTTAATAATTTGTTTTGACATTTTTGTTTTTCTTTCAATTTAATTTTCTCCGTTGTATTTAATGTTATCATTAAATATGTTATTTTGTTGTTTCATATATTTCTGTATGAATTTTTATTTTATTTTTGTATATGTAATGAGTAAAAGTAATTTGTGTAAATAATTATGTAAATGATTTTCTTTAAGACTCCTTTGTTACATCCTCGGCTCAAGAAAGGAGCAGTGCCATGTATTTTTCCATGGACTGAATTTCCGGAAAATTCTGAACAAATTACTCTAAATTCAAATGTAAATAAAACTATGTCCTGCGATGAAATTGAGAAAGCACGTCATAATGTTACTTTTGATCAAATCAGATGCAATGATGACATGTATCTTCCTCCTTTGTGGAGTAGGACACTTTTGCAACATGAAAATAAGCAAGCATTATGGTATAAAAAAACCATAACAAATTGTATAGACAATAGATTAGAACCAGTATTTTTAAAAGAATTACTATTAAGTGACGACATGACAATTGAATTGAAAGTTTTTAATAAAATAGTTGGACATGAATTCCTTCTAACGGACAACAAAATAAAATCTGTGGACCAGTTGGAAGACATTATTAAATTATTTGAAGGGTATCACGTATGTTCTGGATGTATAATTGAAAATAATGATGCTTTATTAAAATTTGCTTATAATGAAAGTGAAAATCTTTGGAGACACGTAGATTGCCCTTTGTTATTATCAGGATCACCAGACTTACAACAATGTAATAATTGCAAAAACATTCCAGATTCTCTATCCAAAAGAACCCAGGATATTTCAGAAAATGACAATAATATAAAACGAATTAAATTAGATAAATTGTCATCGGCGAATACAAATAAAATAAATCTTTTACGAGGTCAAAGGAATATAATAGTTAAAGAATTTCAAAAACAAATGTCCTTAATTGAACAATATAAAAAAGAAATAGAAGCTCAAGAATGTGTGCTAAAACAAATGACGGAACAAACTCTGCAAGAAAACTTGAATCAACTGAACGTTCCTGAAAATTTGCAGATAACTCTTAAAGAAATCCTGAAAGCTTCGCAAGAAAAAAACTGCGACGATAAACAATATAGTGAAGAGTGGTTGTTAAAGTCTTTATTACTTTACATGAAATCACCGGAAGAGTACAACTTTGTCCGTGAAAATGAAATACTACCACTTCCATGTGTGAGGACAGTTCGCAAGTATGAATGTGTTGATGCGTTGATAAAAAAAATTAAATAGTCGATATTATAATCAAATTGTGTAAATTCTTAGACTTCTTTGTCCCTGGCAGAAACAATTTTGTATAATGGCTGAAATGTTTCTTTTTTAATTAAAATTCTTTTTCTTATTAAATAAATATTATTCATTTATTTAATCATAATCAAACTTTTTTATTTTTTACATACCATTTGAATTTATGCCATTAATAATTTAATATTTTGTTCTTTTTGTTGCAGTTATTTAGCAACAGTTCCATCTTGCTGTGGTTTTAATGAGCATTTTTTTGATCTGTGTAAAAAATCATTAGGGGACAAAGTCGAAAAAGAAAAGCATGGAGTATTACTCATTGACAAGATGGGAACTTGTGAAAGCATGCATGTAAATTTCCAAACTTTAACTTGCCCCAGTCTAATTGACTTAGGCGATGAAAAAGAAAAGGCAACGAAAGTCAATGAGGAAGCTAATCATGATTTGATTATAATGTACCAACCATTAGATAATGTGTCTGCGACACAACATGCAGCTGTTTTTGCATCTAGAGGATCAATTGATGGAAAGACATTATCCAAAATAATTATTAAAGTTATTGTTCTTTTAGAAAATTGTGGTTTAAAGATTCATGCTGTAGTTACTGATGGAACAGCGCAAAACCAGATGTTTTGGAATGAAATGGGAGTGTGCGGAAAGAAAGATAATTTAAAGAACTACTTTGAACATCCAATGGATCCTGATCGAAAAGTATTTATTTTCTATAATACACCTCACTTAATCAAAGCTGTACGTGATCGACTGTTGAAAAATGACCTACGGGTAAATTCACTTTTATATACATAGTTATATTATGTACACAGTGGATCAGTGGAACTTATATATTTAAAAAAAAACATTCACTTTTAAAATGTGGAATTCTTATGTTATGGCAATAAAATTATTTCTTAAATAAATCATTAATTAGAAGATTAATATTAATCTGCTTTACCTTAATTTAGTAAATTCTACTGATCCACTTCACATGTACTAAAACAACAATATTGTTTTATAAAAAAGTTTTAATTTATTTGTTCATAGATGAACCCAAATGAATTACCAATAAAATGGGGTTTCTTTAAACAATTGTATTATATAGACCGTAAGAAATCTCTGCGGCGTTGCCCAAAATTGAATTTGCAACATATCGAGCCAAATGACTCAGATAAAATGAGAGCTCGATTAGCCATACAAGTAAGACAATTTCAGAAACACAATAATTACATAACTAATAATTATTATTAATTAAGCAACTATTATTTAAGAACCAATAATCAAAATATGCAATAATTACTTAAGTATGCCTTAATTTAATAACTCTTTAATATATAATTTTTTTAAAAATAGGTTTTCAGTGAATCCGTTGCTAGTGCTCTCCAATTCTATCAAGACAAAGAACCAATATTAAGAAATTCTAAATCTACTATGGAGTTTTGCAAATGGATTAATAATTTATTCGTTGCCCTTAATCAAAAACAACATCATAAAGGAATAAAATTAAATAATAATGATTACATGGTAACGAACAGTATAAGTTTTGTAGATAAACTTTTGAATAGTTAAAATTACATTAAAACTGTTAAGTAATTATTATTTGTTATTATATTATCGTCAAATTTTATTTTTAAGATCATAAAATCATCAATTAATAAATTGGACGAATGGGAAGATTTTGTTAAATGTGGAGCTATCCCCGAAGAAATGTTTCTAACTAGACAAACTACTGAAGGGTTTCGAGTGTCCCTGCATTCGATGATAGACATTACTAATTATTTAATTGGAAAATACAATTTTCCTGTTGTATTATCTGGGAATATTAATCAAGATGCTCTAGAGGTTTGTTATATTAATATTACGAGGTTGCAAAATGTTAAATTATTTAAGTTGAAATAAAGATGTTATATTAGGCAGAAATTCATAGTTGAAATTCATTTATTTTTTCTCTTAATGTTGTTTGACATTTATAAGATTATTCCCAGTCTTTGTCAATAATTTTGAAAATAATCCAAAGTCCAGCATGGATGCACAAAATGGTACATTTTTATTGTCTATTTACATGTTGTAAGGAAGTATTCTAGGGCAGCATACTTATCAATAAGATCTGAATTAAAGATAATGTAAGTGAGACCAATTCTGAAACATGCTAATATTATTTGAAATACCTAAATGTAAATATTTAAGAGTTACTTTATACCTCCTAATGGAAATAAGTTTAATTGTACAAATAAATTTGACTCAGTTACTTGGAATAATAGATAAACTATACATATAATAATATACTTTGAAAATAATTATAAATAAAATAAATTCTCCCCTTTTTTGGTATCAAAAATTCTTTATTGTATTTTTATTATATTTACTATATAAATTTTTATAACATACACTGAAAAAGAGACCCATTAAAATTTCAACATAAACTGTAATTTTACTTAATACAAAACGTTTGGAACAAGTTATATATATTTGATGTCATCATTTGTTATTGATATATCACAGTGTATATAATCAAGATTTGAACCACCTGCTATTCATAATTAATTATAACAAATTACACTCGACTTCCAAACATTTGTTATTCACTTATTTTCTCTTTCATACATCAGCTTCTTTTTCTTAAATGCATATGCTGAAATTTGACCAATGAGAGAAAAGCACAAACTCCCGCCAATTGTGAATAAGATTTAAAACAATGAAATTGTAGTTGCACAGTGACATTCTGTGCCGGAACAGCAAATATGTGGAACCCTTGTTAAAAGAATCCATTCTTATTAAATACGATCTCAATGCATCGTATAATTAATCGTAATTATGTGTAACTTACAAGTGAATTTGAATATGAAAATTTATTCATTAATTAACCAATTAAATCCTTTTAAAAAGTTCAATTGTAAACAAGATTTAATAGTCAAATAGCACGGACAAAATTGTAATTCAATTCAATTCATTTATTAGTTAATAAGGTTCTACTGAATTTTTAACAAGGGAAATCGAGTGTAACTAGGTTTAAGATTGTTAGTGAAAGTCGTAAAATAAAGATTGTTGTGTTATTTGGTGTTACTAAAAAAAAGTTGTAGTTTGATTCCTGGGAATAGAAAAACACTATGCTACTAGTCTTTTTAACTAGAAAAAATATCAATACGATAAACCTTCCTAAAGGAATAACAAGTAAACTTTTGAAAACCACGCGATATTCATACGACTACATCGCCATCTTCAGCTTGTTTCCATGTGTCTGAACCAAAAGCAGCCGACACATTTTTCAAAGAACTTTTACCGGTTTGTATACTTTGGAGTGCACGAAACCACGAAACTGAAGTCACAAATACCGCAAATTTTAATTAGTATTCATTAAATCTACATTCTTTTATAAATCTACGCGATGGACGATAATACTAATTCTTTAACTATGCACAATATAATTCAAAAACTAATACAAAAACTGGAAATAATTAAAAGTACAACAAGAATATTACAATGTATGTATAACTTAAAGCATTACGTATAAATTACAAATATTTTGGTAATGTATAGGAAATACCATTTTATATAGTAAACTGTTTTGATTTTGTTATTAATTAAAATATTTCAATAGTAAAGAATATTCTTATTTCTATGAATTTATAAATTGAATTTATTTAATTATAATTAATTGTTATTTGTGCAATTGAAACTAGTTGCATCTAAAAGTTGTTTTACATTTGAAAGAATTACAGTTCATTTTGATTTTCCTTAAAATAAAAAATAAATTTATTAAAATATTTTCTCAGCAAGCAGAGAAATATAACTAGTACTTCAAAACTTTAATACTTTTTAATTTTAATACTTCATTTTTAAGAAGGAAATTAAGAATATATATGTAGATTTTTATCTATGCATTTAAGATCTACATATATAAAAATGTATATGTAGATTCAATTAATTTCCTCAAAATATGAAACATGCCTGTATATGGTGAGAACATTTAATTTGAATTTATTTATATTAAAATTTAAATTTGTTCATTTAAGGTGAAAATAATATAAAAGATGAATTAGAAGACACGAATAAATGTGTTACAAATATACAAATGGAAATAATTAATACAGAATCATTAATTACCAAAACTGAAGATATAATTTTGAATATGCAGGTAAACTATATAAGAATAATTGTCTTTTTTTGAAATGAATCAACTTATAAGAAGTAAACATTGCTTAATAAATATTCCAAACCATCTTCATTTGCAGAGTATAGCACCAAATTTACAAGAATTAGAAGAATTGTATTGCACATTAGTTAACAGTTCTCAGTTACAATCTGTTACAGAACGTGTTCACGCCAGTAATACTATTCAATTCAATGACAATAAATTTGAATTGAAAGAAATAAACGCAGCATTAAAAGACATAAACAATCAAGAGAATATACATTCCAATAAAAATGATGCAAATATAGAAAAGAAAATTATTAGAATAAATATGTTAAACCAGGATGAATTTAACAAAATACCTAAATATATCATTGGACGTAATAATATTACTGTAGTTAATAATTTTATAGATACTTTAAATGAGGTTTTAAATGACAAATATAGTTTCTTAGCTTTGGGACGGGCAAAAGCAAAAAAGAAAAATCAGTTGGAAAGATTTCTTAAATACAAAGTACAAGAAACAACGATAAAATCTAATAAAGGTAAAATATTTTCCTAATAATATTCCTTTTAATTTTATAATTGAATTTTGTTTAAATAATACTTATGTTCATATATAATAATTTAAATTTCAGGCAGTGATATATATTTCTTTACTGAGGAAGATTACAAAAATTATACAAAAATCAAACTAGATAAAATTAAGTTGAATTTTTTAACAGCATTGCGCCATGCAAAACGAATTGAATTCAACAAGATCAACAAGGATGTATATTATGCTATTGTAAATAATAGAATTTCTTAACGTAATATATAATATATTTTTAAAAATAAAATTTATAATTAATTATGTTCATGTATTTATAATCTATGAATATATTACATTCATATAAATACTACACAGAGAAAATTGTACTGAAGCAACGCTTCATTTTTTGGTGTTAGTGTAATAAGGTTGTAATATTAATATTGTCCCAGCATTATGAAATATAACATCTACAAAAATTTTATGTAGGTGTTACTGTGTTATTATGATGTTGTATTATTATCATGAGAAAATTGACATTTCAATCAACAAAAGGAGCAAATTATCCGAGGCAACTGATGTAGTATTGAAAAAATTCTGTCTGAAAAGGAACTTAGAAATGTACAATTTTGTAAACGCTACACTTAATCTTATGTAAATTAGTTGTGCTATTAGAGCATTGTTTTTTGTAATTCCAACATAAACATATATTTAACATATACTACTTAACAAAGTAGTTAATGTTGCAAGGATAGAAACATTTTTGTCCATATACTAACATTGTGTTTGAGGACAATCTCACCTACTAAAAATGCATTCTGGGACAAGTGTACCATTAAACACAGTCCTTAAATGCACTTAAATTAATATTACATTTAAGTTCACTTTCCACAATTATAGTACTGATCCCAGAGTCATAAATTTAGTTAGATTTTAAAATAATAATCCTCATATTATTGAGTGACAAATTACATAAACTAAACTTTCCGAGTATTTAGAAATAACGCAAGATTTTCACACAGTTTATAATCAAATGTAACAGTCGTTTATTTCGGTAACTTTAAACTTTCATACACTTTATTACATCTAATTTGTACACATAAATCTATCATAAATGTTGTGACATGCGATTCTTTATCTTTTTGTTTACTTCCTTCATAAATTGTTACCAATGTTGTATTGAAATCAACATTTAAAAGTGCATAGGTTACTAAATCCATTACACTTTTAACAAAAATCACTTTATCCATAAGAAGCAAATCATTATGACGTTCCTCAATAAATTTCTTAATTGCAGTCCAATGAATAGATGGTTTTTGCATAAAAACCTATACAAAAAAAAATCAATTATTTACAAATGGAATCCAAATTTACGCATTAAATTGACTTTTTTATTGATAAATTTGTTATTTTTTCTATTTGCTGTATAAATTACTTACATTAGGACAACTAACAATAAAAGAATATATATCTGTTGTATCAACTTCTCTTTTTGGATGTCTATAACTTGGTCCAGAATCTTTTGATGATCTCAGATCAAATACTAGAACAACTGCCAAAGCATCATATTTCCTTTGAAAGCTTTGCATCCTAGAAATAATATACATATTTTAAACTAACAAATAAATTACTTTATTTTAATATAAATTTATTACGTTAATTAATATAACTTACTTATGATAATAGTCTGCACTTAGTTTACTCATAATACTTCTCATATCACCAGAATTAGTTTGTTGACAAAATGTTGTATAAAAATATAGCGAAAATTTTGCCAAAATGGCACTCCTTAGTTTAGATAACCACTGGTACAATGCTGGTGAGTGATTAGCTTTAAGAAAATTTGCCCCAAATCCCAATTTCCAAGACTAAAAGTGCCATTAAAGTATTATTAAAAAAGAAATACATTCATATATCAGTTTTTGGTACACTAAATACATCCACAAATAAATATTTTATATTTGTATCAATATCAAATAAATATAAACACAATATTAACTTCTCTATTTTGTAACGTTTTTTCCCAAGCTGTCATTTTTATTTGAATATCATATAAGGCTTCTAAAGATGGTAAAAACTGCCAATTTTGTACACATATTTGAGCCTTCATTAATTGTATAAGTATATCACATTCTGATCTGAAAGTTAATTGATATAAAAAAAAGTGAAAGAAAATTAATACAACTTAAAATTTTATTTGTTAAATATTATTATTAATAAATATTCTCACATTAAAGAAGCCTTTAAACCACTCAGAACTGGCTGAGGACACAAAGCTGGTAGATCTTTAGCAATGTTTGATATAATTTGTAATAATTCTTCATAACGCATCACTTTATTAGTAATGCTCATGGTATACATTTTTTCATAACTGAAATAATTTTAATGATATTGGTATTATTAACAAAATTAAAACATATACTATTCATATTTTACAACTGCATTTAAAAAAAAGTGTGGAGACTGTGACTGTAGAGAACTAAAATATTTAAAGTTATTTAAACTATTACAATATATATATATATATATATATATATATATATATACATCTAGAATATACTCATGCTACAAACAATTCTATCAACTGTATTCTGGTATTAAGAAAACCACATAGTTGATTTGAAATTTCTGTGACTATTATTTCTGATGAAGTGGATCCTCCTGTAACTTCTTCTACTTTTTTAAAATCACCCCTTAGTGATTCATATATTGTTTTTAAGGAGTGCTAGAAACAAAATTGCCTTAAATTTTAATTTAATTTATTAAAAACTTTTTTAATATTTTAAGAGAATATAAAAGTGCTTAATATCAACTATGTTTATAAAATATAAAAGAAAAGCAATGAACAAGGCCTTATATATATTTTTTTAATTTTAGTTTTTCTCATCATGCACAATATTTTGTTTTCAATTGCAAGAAAATTAATTTCTGAATAATATAGATATCCCTATTAAAATGAAGTATTGAAATATTCAATAATGTGCAAAAACATAAACAAACTTATATGTCACTATCCATTTAGTGATTATGTTTTTTAGGTTTTTTTATCTATTTATATATTGATAACTAGCTTTTATTACATACATCTTTTCTAAGGAAACTCTTATTTTTGGTATGAAGAAAGCCTAGATCTGTATATGATCGTTCAATTATTATTATTTGAGGAAGATATGTCAGAAGCATTCCCCATGGACCCATCTGAGTCAATTTACATGATTCTTTCTCCTTTTCCTAAAAAAAAATAGTGTATATAATAATTACTGTTTTAAACAAATTTTAATATATATATATATGAAAACAAGAAATTTGCTCATTCTTTCTCTGTATTTTCCTTAAAAATGTTTTCAAAATCAGCTAGAAATTTAAATTTCCCTGGATAGAATTCTTTAATATCATAGAACTCTGTAATAATTTCATAACAAAATAAGTATTTTGATATAGTCTAGTAAAATCATTCTCAAAATTTGATTAAATATTTCTTGATAAGGCATATCTCATATACATGTCATATACATCTTTCTCATATTTATTTAAAAGTTTTGTTTTTAAGAAGCCAATGTAATATTATTTAAGTAGGATTGATGAAATTAAATAAATAATTCAAATGTTGAATTATCGCTCTATTAAATATAATAAATATATTGTAAAGAAGTATTTTAATAATAACAAATATTTTACTTCAATAACTTACGACAGATTCTTTTGCTTTATCAAAGTAAAGTTGTGAAACTTGGGTAAAAAAATTGTATAAAAATTCTTCTTGATAATTCATTTTATTTTGCTTTTAGTCAACGATAGTACTATGAATATTAATCAAGAAATTTCATATTTATTAAAGTTATATGAAGCTTGGATCTGAAATGATTATGATAAACATTTATTATTGTCGTGCAGACATAGGCGCATTTTCCTTTAGATGGAAAGTGACAACTTCAATGTGAAAGTCGTAGGCATTCAACTTCCTTGATACAGCGCGACGCTGCGTTACAGAGATTCAATCTGAGCGGTCTTTTCAAATTTTCGTTAAATCCGTGCAGCATTGTGAAGCTATTTTTTTAGTATTTTGCATTCAAAAAATTCTAAATCAAATAATTATATTGTTAAATATCAAGAGCAAAGATGTTATCATTTGAAAAGCTTATAATTACTTTTCAGGCATTAGAGATTGTATATTTGACAGAATATTTTAATTATATAATGAAATAATGTTTAAAGTGCAGTTCACAATAATTTTTAATACCTATATAGTGATATTTCATTTTTTTTTAAATGCAATTTTTAATGTGATGCAGTAAGTCTGCTGCCACGGAGTTAGTGTTTTTGTAATTATTATTCTGTAAATGCTGATTTGATGCTTGCAATTGATTCGCATATTTTTTAGACATGGGAAAATTGTATTCAATTAAAAAGTCTGAATTTTTAAATCAATTTTAAGCGAATTTAGGGACCGCGTTTTTTTAACACCTAAAAAACGCGGTCCCTAAATTTGCTTGAAACTAATGATAAAAATTCAGTTACATCATTGTTAAATAATCTCCCAGATTGAGAAAATG